>BSQZ01000005.1:162500-415000 GCA_033239005.1 Lamellibrachia satsuma
ATCATCATCATCATCATCATCATCATCATCAATCCCGGTGGGCACCATCGATGACATTACAACCAGCTGTCTCCACTTCTTCCTGTCGTCTGCCGCCCTTTGTGTCTCTGAGAAGTCCAGGCCTGTCCACTCTTTGATGTTGTCCTCCCACCTCTTCCTCTGTCTTCCTCGTCTTCTTGCTCCCCTAACGGTGCCTTGCAGGATGGTCTTTGTCAGGCCAGATGTTCGTGAGACGTGCCCATACCATTTCAGCTTCCATCTCTTTACCGTCGTTAGGAGGTCTTCATAGGGCCCGATGGCTTGTTTGATTATGTTGTGGACCTCTTCGTTCGTTACATGGTCCTTGTATGAGATGCAAAGGATCTTTCGATAGCACCTCATTTCCTTTGCTTGTACTCTTCTTTGTAGTTCGGCTGTAAGAGTCCATGTCTCGCAAGAGTATAGAAATACTGACACGACAAGTGATCGCAACTGTCTGATTTTCGATCGAAGGGTGGTGTTTTTATCTTTCCATATTGGATTCAGTCTTGTCATCGCTGCTGTTGTCTGGGTAATCCTTGAAATGATCTCAAGTTTGTATTTCTTTAATGAATAGAGCTTTATTAGTTGTGTTATAAATTATCAGTCAGACTTGCAGACTGTCATAGTAACGCGCATCACCAGGGCATAAATTACCATTTACTTTTCTAAATGTCCCTTTTTTGTACAGCTAATTTGTGTTCCTGTTCAACAAATGCAAACTAAAAATTGTTGTGCCTTTCTGTGATTGCTTGATTGTGTGGTGCTTTTTAGGAATGTTTCAATGGTGCCTGGAATAGCGCGTTACTGTGAAAACGAGTAATGTAACGATTAAAAAAAAAAATTATAAATAAAAAATAATCTATGGCACACATTCTGTCGATACCTCAACATTTGGTAGAGCAATGCATTGGAGACAAGATCGAAGCAGCAGCTTAAAGGAAATGCTAATTTGTTTTCATTGCAAGCTTAGGACACCTAAGGTCCCTTCGAATGTACGATGTTTTCGGTTTTTGCATTATATCATATATTCCTTTTTATCGGGAAAGTATACGTGGCTAAAAGGTTATCCAGGGCAGATGATGAACTGACCCCTGGGCGTCATGGGACCTATATGTGTTAGTTCAAGCTCCAGCGCGCGAAGATATTGGCAGATGTTCGCATCTCATATTGTCGCTGTGGTGATGTATGGGTTTTTCTTGTCGTAATTTGCCAGACGAGCTAATAAGTTCACATATTTGGAATCAGTCATTGATATATATAAATATATCCGATACGTCGGCGCTTCTCTCGTGAACACGAGCTACGGAAAGAGTATTACTTTTGCGTGAAGAATGAAGACGGGACTGCAGCTTAGTGTGGCCAAGTCAAGACTGGTTGTAAATCAGACCAGCAAATGCTAAGATTGAAAATCGAGGCAATAACAATTGTGCGATTTCGCGGAATAAAGACATTAATAATACATCAAAAAACAGTGCGTAAATTTCGTAGCTTATTAAATCTAATGGGAAATATAATTGGCATCTCGCCACCAGACAGTTAATTGCCTGTTTATAACATAACGACAGCTAACTGCGTTATTATCCGGCTTGAACGCTTTCAGCTGTGTTATATCATGCATCTTCTGGAGCGAGTAGCATAATATTGGTTGGTAGGTTGGTTGGTATGTGAACGAGCGCGTGCGTGTATGCATGTGTGTGTACGTACGTGTAGTTGTTTGTTTGTGCGTGCATGTATGTATGTGTTTGTTTGTGCGTTTGCATGTGCGTGCATGTGTGCTTGTGTTTATGTGTATGTGTGTCTGTGTGCGTTTGTGTGTGTGTGTGTGTGTGTGTGTGTGTGTGTGTGTGTGTGTGTGTGTGTGTGTGTGTGTGTGTGTGTGTGTGTGTGTGTGTGTGTGTGTGTGTGTGTGTGTGTGTGTGTGTGTGTGTGCGTGCGTGCTTGCGTGCGTGTGGCGATAAACTAGTTAAAAGTGTACTTTAAAAATGTGCTGAACATCAGTTGTAAAGAATTCTACATACATTGTAGAAAATGTCGAGAATCTGCTTTTACAGCACCATAACTCCGTCTCCAGTACACCAGACACTCATGCCCCAGTTGTGTCCCCAACCAGAAAATCGAAGAAAAGCGAGCCACGGTTTGATGACGTAACGTTGAACGTAAGGCGTAAACGACGAGCGCTTGAAAGAAAATGGCGTCAAACCGGACTAGAAATCGATAGGCAGATCTACCTGTTGCAGACAGACAAAGTTAAACACCATGTCAGAAATGCAAAAATTGTTTACTACGGTGCAGCTGAAAAACGCTGATGCGAAAACCACGTTTCAAGTGCTACATTCACTGACCAAATCCAGTGATCAGAAATTGCCCGATCACGAGAACGACGAATCTATGTGCCACGACTTTGCTGAATTTTTCGAAGAACTAAAAAACCATCGACGTGACGCGAGCGAGAGAAGGAACAGAGTCTGTCGAGATGCCACTGCTGCCTGCTGCTCCATCAGTACCTCATGCACTAAACGACCTCTGTCCAACTGACAAAGAAGAGCTGCAGACGATCATCCAGTCCAGACCACGCAAGTGCTGTTCACTTGATGTGCTACCAACATGGCTACTTAAAAATACCTTACCAGTAACGCTACCCACTCTCGTCAGCATAGTAAATGTCATTAAAAACAGGAGTGTTCCCTAAAACACTGAAAACTGCTGTAGTGACACCATTACTGAAAAAGCCACACTCGACCAGAACGAACTGAAGAACTATCGTCCCATCTCTAACTTCGCTCTCATTGGAAACATTATCGAGATTGAGCAAGTTGTCCTCAAACGCATTAATCTGCATATGGCATCATTCCACAGAAACAGCTCTGATGAAAGTTCAATACGACATCGTGCGCAACCTTGACTCTGGACGCAGTGTTGGTTCTTTTAGACACGGATGCAGCATTCGACACGATTAACATTGAACAATTGTTGAGCACTCCGGTCTCACGATTCAACATTGGCAGTACGGCACTTGACTGGTTTAGATCATACTTTATTGGCAGATACCAGCGTGTTATGATTGGTTCTTTTTCGAACGCAATTCCCATCCACCACGGCGTACCTCAGGGTTCAGTACTTGGACCAGTGATGTTCAACGCATACACGACACCCATTGCTGACATCTGCAAGAAACATCAAGTGCTTTACCGTCGTTTCGCTGATGACAGCTACTGATTCAGTGTATCGGCGAGATTAGAGCCTGGATGCATCAACTTAAACTCAACAACGACAAAACCGAATTTATAGTGCTGCAGTCACCACATAATCTACGTGTATACGGCAGCCCCAGCTTGGAACTACCTGGACTTACTTTACAATCACAAATGCAGCCAGGAATCTGGGATGCTACTTTGTTAGATCGCCTCTTCTCCAGTTACTGTTCTTCGACCTATTACCATCGGTCGCCTTGATTTCTGCAACGGATTATTCGGTGGACTAAACAATGGACAATTCAACCGCCTTCAACGAGTGCAGAACTCGGCATCACGACTTATCAACCGCGTCAGACGACGAGAACATATTACACCAATTCTGCAATCACTGCATCGGCTGCTGATCAGGATGCGAGTCATCTTCAAGATATGCACATACATATTCAGGATCATGCATGGCTTAGCCACGGACTACCTCAACTGTGTGGTAGTGTGCTACGCGTCCACACGCGCTTTACGATCAGCATGTGACACCACACTCCTCAAAGTGACAATGTCAAAGAAAACGATCGAACAGAACAATTTTGCAATGACAGGCCCACCCACGAATGTGGAATAACCTGCCGAAATGTGTGCGATCTGCAGGAACATTAATGGCTTTTCGAAAAAACTTAAGACACCTATTTCGCCTGCACTACCTGCCTTGATACAAACACTTCTTTTCGCATATAAATGACATTACTTTCTATTTTACAGTATTGGTTATTAATTTACTTGCTTTAAACTGTATCTCAACACTCAAACACTCTAAATATCTAATGTTTTAGCTTAATATATTTAATTTATTGAAAATTTTTAGCGTTTAGTTTACAATTCTACAATATAAACGACATTACTTTATATTTCACAGCACTAGAATACATTTTTTTTATTTGTATTTTAACACTAGATAAATGTTGCGTTTTAGCTTAATTTAAACTTATTTCATTTACTGAATATTTTGAGCATTTAGTCCACACGTAATTTTTAATATGTGAAGCGCTTTGATTGGTATCATTTACCTAACAAGCGCTATATGAAGAACCGGTATTATTATTATAAATTGCCTCTATGCCAACTTTTTATTATTTGAATGACCAGAAAGAGTTTTTAAAATAGAGATTTGTTATATATATATATATATATATATATATATATATATATATATATATATATATATATATATATATATATATATATACATATATATATATATATATATATATATATATATATATATATATATATATATATATATATATATATATATATATATATATATATATATATATATATATATATATATATATATATATATATATATATATATATATATATACATGTATATATATATATATATATATATATATATATATATATATATATACATACATACATATATATATATATATATATATATATATATATATATATATATATATATATATATATATATATATATATATATATATATATATATATATATATATATATATATATATTGATTAGTACCGTTTTCAACTACTAGTTCCTGAAACATGTCTTGTAGACAGTGTGGACGAATTACTAAGTCAGAACATTAGTTTGTTAATGTGCCACCCGTCGCGTTTACTGATCACCAAACATCCAGGCGTCAAACTCTTGCAGGCGGCGTATTTGAGGACATAAACATCTTAGTGTGATTATTAAATACTTGCTGTCGATGTCAATATAATATCGGTCCTGGGGAAGCACGAAGCCGTTCGAAGCCAGCGTGAGATCTTGCTTTGATATTGATGGAAAACATTCAAAGAGCCCTGCGCGACTACGTCCCCCTGGTGGTCGCTGGTCAAAGCCGAAACGTGCACGGAATCACCAAGACACAACAACAAAGTCATTAACAGTGAAATATTGTATTTGAAATATTACTAAGCGCTTCGTAAATGTATATATCACGACAGCAAGACATTCTAACCACACAGAAACATAACATCGTTTTGTGGTTTAATTAAGAGACTACAATCTATTGCTGCTGACCGCTAACATTAATAACCACAACCATTTCATCGATATAGCTAGTCATTGTGAACGCTAGTCATGTGCTCAAGGGGACAAACGTACTTGCTGGCGTGACGACGTAGTTGAGTGTGACATAAGAGTGACGGCGTGACGGCGTGACGACGTAGCTGAGTGTGACATAGCAGTGACGGCGTGACGTAACGGCGTGACGACGTAGTTGAGGGTGACATAGGCGTTACGGCGTGACGGCGAAATTGTACGTCGCGAAACAGTTGAACTTAATAATTAATTAACTTCTATAGCGCCTATATCCTCAGGAACCTGAGCTCAGAGGCGCAGCAAAACAGAATCATTAAGCACAATCGTGAACAGATTTATGGTAGAAATGCAATTTGGAATTAGTAAGTCTTGAGGTGTTTTTGGAATATAGTTATAGTTTCAGACGTTTTCAAAGTAATGAGTTCATTCCAGACCCTAGGTGCTGCTACGGGGAAAGCACCGGGCGTTTTATTTGTTTTCGCTGCATACAGATAATGATGATGATGATAATGATAACGATGGTGATGACGAGGGTGATAAATGGTTATGATGATGATGAGAAAGAAAATGAAGACAATTAAGTGGTCTTAGTGGTGATGATGAGGATGACGAAGATGATGACAATGAGGGAGATCATTATTACGATTATGAGGACGAAGACAATGACACCTTCAGCCTCATCATCCTACTCCTCCTCCTCATCGTCATCACCATCCTCATGTTCACCCTTATAAGGGATCAATTAAGGGATCATCTCAAACAATTATTTAAGGATCATTAAAAATGCTTAATAACTGATCATCATTCGATCAAATGAATGGGTCATATCAAACAAGTTAGAGGAAATCTCAAAATGCAATGATATTAGAAACTTAAGTTTAACCGCAAAAATAATAAAGTAAGGGACTAGCTGAAACAATTAAGGGGTTTATCTAAAAAAATTTAAGTACAAGGTAATGTCAGTCAGTCAACTAAAATGTTCATCTAAACGATTAAAGGGCACCCAAAGTATTTTAAAATATGCCTAAAATTAAGGGATTTCATCAAAAACAAGTTATATGATAATTAAGGTCATTAAGGGGTCATTTAATAATGAACTAGCTGATCATCTCAAAACATTATGGGATCATCTCATAAAATCAAGTGGTCGGGATTTTATCAAAAACAAGTTAAAGGATAATTTAAAAAGGATAAGAGAAATGTTCGCGAAGAAGACCAGGTGGTTTAATTCTTGTCTCGTACTGAGTAAGCTACCGTATGGACGTCACGCTGTTACTGACATATACTGGAAGTAATATACTCAGGAAAAGATCATGTGTTATTCGTGCGATATTTATTACAACTTGTAATTTCTATGTTGTGTTTATGTTAGCAATTATTACCGTGAGCAACAGTTAGTCAACAATGACAAGTTGATTTTGTTAAAAGTAATTTCACTTTTAAACGTGTTGACGGTTTTCCATGAATATTTGTTTAATTACACCACTTTGTTGAGTACGAGCAAGTATTACAACAATGTTATTTCAACCACATAGTTAAGTATATAATGAATATAATATATATATATATATATATATATATATATATATATATATATATATATATATATATATATATATATGATATTTTAATACAAAGTATATTGATATATTTCTTATGATATAAAATATATTTTTGAATTATAAGCGACATAGGTTCAAATCTCATCTTTGCTCTCTAGTTCCCATTTTGAGGCATAAATTTAACCTATTTAGTTAAATGTTTGTGTTGGTCGTAATACCAAATATGACATTGAATATATATATATATATATATATATATATATATATATATATATATATATATATATATATATATATAGCCGCTCTTTGTTTTATATTTTGATGTGCATCTTAATTGTTTATGTTATCGTTGTGCTTTTTAAAAAAGAATGTCATATAATAAAAATAAAACAAACAATAACACGAACATTGTTTATTTTACTGGCCACGTTTCAAATTAACAATTGCGCATAATTGAAACAACTAAAATAAATGCAGACGTATGGAAGAGATTCCACAGAATCAATATCATCATCGTCATAATCATCATCATCATCACTAAGACCGCTTAATTGTCTTCATCTTCTTCCTCATCATCATCGTAGCCATTTATCACCCTCATTATCACCATCGTTATCATCATCATCATTATCATCATAATCTTTATCATCATCATCATCATCATCATCATCACTAAGACCGCTTAATTGTCTTCATCTTCTTCCTCATAATCATCGTAGCCATTTATCACCCTAATCATCACCATCGTTATCATCATCATCATCATTATCATCATAATCTTTATCATCATCATCATCGTAATAATAATCATCATCATCATCACTAAGACCGCTTAATTGTCTTCATCTTCTTCCTCATCATCATCATAACCAAATATTACCCTCATCATCACCATCGTTATCACCATCATCATAACATCATCATCATAGTCTTTATCATCCTAATAAACCACTAGCGTGATATTGTTGATTGTAGTTGCAAATGGATAGTTTGTATTCATTCTTTTAGGTGCATAACCCTAAAAGATGTGTTTCCATTTAAGGGATAAGCAAGCAAAATATAAAATTAAGGAGTAACATCCCGAAAGAAAATCATTGATTTTATTTGTTAAGAATAACGCATACTTTTTTTACCACTTAATGTGTGTACCGGCCGCCACGTAAACGGTTCACTCCTTCATATAATGAACTGTTGGCTTCTCCGGTGACAGCGGTCACGGGCGACAACTGCTGAAAATGGCATACGAAACACACGTCCGAAATTGGGCTTCAAATGGTGACACATTTGGGTAGAACAACGTCCCGGTGTGTTGATGTCACAAAAAAGAAATGACCTGTTGTTTTACGCATATTGTAAATGTTTCTTTCGTACAAAGAAAGTTAAAATATTTCGTCGCTCCAAAAGTACAGTTTTGATCTTAAATTATGTTAGTTGGATACTGTGTCGATACAAGCCAATTTCCTTACATGCACAATATGTATACCGGGACCTTTGTCTTCACACGATGCGATTTTTTGTCGATTCGCATGAAACAAATTAAGTCGACAAGTTAGTATCGATTTTATGGCATGATGTCGTTACACGATATATATATATATATATATATATATATATATATATATATATATATATATATATATATATATATATATATATATATATATATATATATATATATATATCCATACACACATTAAGTGGTAATAAAAGTATGCGTTATTCTTAATAAATAAAATCAATGATTTTCTTTCGGGATGTTACTCCTTAATTTTATATTTTGCTTGCTTATCCCTTAAATGGAAACACATCTTTTAGGGTTATGCACCTAAAAGAATGAATACAAACTAACCATTTGCAACTACAATCAATAATATCACGCTAGTGGTTTATTGGGAAAGCTTGTTGAACCCACAGCAACCGTATTTCATGGGCCGCGCCATTGTTCTCGATAAACCTACGTAACAAGTTCCTGCTCTCACACTTCCGACATATCGCGCTTGTTTTTTTTAATTAATATTTACATTTTTGAAATGACCCCTTACCTTTTTTAATAAACCCCTTTATATTATGAGATGACCACTTAATATTTTGGGATGATACCTTAATGTGTTGAGACGATCAGCCAGTTCTTTTTAATCTGCACTTCTATTTTTTATTATTATTTAACTTTTTGAGAAGACCCATTAATTTTATGAAATGGCCCTTCAATTTATTTAACTTTTTCGAGAAGACCACTTGATTTTATGAGATGATCCCATAATGTTTTGAGATGATCAGCTTGTTCATTATTAAATTACCTTAATTATCCTTTAACTTGTTTTTGATGAAATCCCTTAATTTTATTCATCTTTTAAAATACTTTAGGTGCCCTTTAATCGTTTGGAGATGAACATTTTAGTTGACTGAAATTACCCTTAACTTTAATTGATGAGATAACCTCTTAATTGTTTCAGCTAATCCCTTATTTTATTACTTTTGCGATTAAACTTAAGTTACTAATATAATATCACATTGTATTTTGAGATTTCCCCTAAGTTGTTTGATATGACCCCTTAATTTTATCAAATAATGATCAGTTATTAAGCATTTTTAAAGATCCCTCAAATAATTGTTTGAGATGATCCCTTAATTGAGTGTACATTACCTCTTTCATGTGTTGAGGTGACCCTTCTTAATGACCCCCCTTCTTCCTTACCACTATGTCTGACTCGGTCCGATTGTTTGCCAACAGGTAGTTACTGCCGTGCGTTACCTGGGAGGTTATATGAACGGCATTCCATATGTCCTCCCAGAAAACATGCGGCTCACTCGTTCTGAGATTCATTCCTTCCATGGCTAGCCATTATAAGGGTGAACATGAGGATGATGAAGACGATGAGGAGGAGGAGTATGCTGATGAGGCTGAAGGTGTCATTGCCTTCGTCCTCATAATCGTTATAATGATCACCCTCATTTGCATCATCTTCGTCATCATCATCATCATCACTAAGATCATTTAATTGTCTTAATCTTCTTCCTCTCATCATCATAACCATTTATCACCCTCATCATCACCATCGTTATCATCATTATCATCATCGTGGTAATCATCATCATCATTATCATCGTCACTAAGATCGCCCTTAATTGTCATCATTATCATAATCGTTTATCACCCTCATCATCACCTTCTACATCATCATTATTAACATCATCATTATAATCATAATGATTATCATCAAAATTTTTATTACATTACTGGTCGATTTATTACATTACCGGTCGATTATTACATTACTGGTTGTACCAATCGACCGGCAATGTAATAAATCGACCGGTAATGTAATAATCGACTGGTAATGTAATAAAAATTATGACGATGGTGATGAAGATGATAAATGGAAATGATGATGATGAATAGGAGGAGAAAGATGAAGATAATTAAGGGTTTATCTTAGCGCTACATTGGAGGTTATTCCATGTGTCCTCCCAGAAAACATGCGGCTAACTTGTTCTGAGACTCCTATGGTAATCATACGTTTGTGAACATCAAGTGGGTGTCAGCATGGCTAGCCATTATAAGGGTGAATATGATGATGACGATGAGGAGGAGGAGTAGGATGATGAGGCTGAAGGTGTCATTGTCTTCGTCCTCATAATCGCAATAATGATCACCCTCATTGTCATCATCTTCGTCGTCATCATCATCGTCATCACTAAGACTGCTTAATTGTCTTCGTCTTCTTCCTCATCATCGTAGCCATTTATCACCATCATCATCACCATCGTTATCATCATCATCATTATCATCATAATCTTTATCTTCATCATCATAGTCATAATCATCATCATCATCACTAAGACCGCTTAATTGTCTTCATCTTCTTCCTCATCATCATCATAACCAAATATTACCCTCATCATCACCATCGTTATCATCATCATCATTATCATCATCATTATAGTTTTTATCATCATCATCATCATCGTCATAACCATCGTCATAACCATCGTTATAATCATCATATATCTATCTATATATATATATATATATATATATATATATATATATATATATATATACGCACGCACTCACACACACGCACACGCACACGCACACGCACACGCACACACACAAAACATACAACGGTTAATAGGCCTAGAACCAAATGTTAGCACGCAGGTTTTTTTCGGCTAGCTGAGTCGCTACGATCAACAATAGACCAGTTAGTGTTAAAGACTCACGCTTCTGGCGTGACACTCATGCATTCCCTAGCTGGACGTCGTGACACTCTCGTCCCTACAGGCCGCCACGTAAACGGTTCACTCCTTCATATAATGAACTGTTGGCTTCTCCGGTGACAGCGGTCCCGGGCGACAACTGCTGAAAATGGCATACGAAACACACGTCCGAAATTGGGCTTCAAATGGTGACACATTTGGTAGAACAACGTCCCGGTGTGTTGATGTCACAAAAAAAAGAAATGACCTGTTGTGTGTAGCTTCATTAGAATGGTTGCAAAGTCATTAATTTGATTTACCTCGATTTTACGCATATTGTAAATGTTTCTTTCGTACAAAGAAAGTTAAAATACTTCGTCGCTCCAAAAGTAAATTATGTTAGTTGGATACTGTGTCGATACAAGCCAATTTCCGTACAGACACAATATGTATACCGGGACCTTTGTCTTCACACGATGCGATTTTTTGTCGATTCGCATGAAACAAATTAAGTCGACAAGTTAGTACCGATTTTATCGCATGATGTCGTTACACGAAGCGAAAGCATTATCTCAGACGTGTTGGCAAGTCACAAACTAGAACAAAAAGTAAAAGGTACGTTCTTATATGGCTCCGTTTCCAATCCTTGGGACTGCTCTATGCGCTTTACACTTCACCCCCTGGCAGACCTGTTCCTTTACACTTCACCCCCTGGCAGACCTGTTCCTTTACACTTCACCCCCTGGCACACCTGTTCCTTTACACTTCACCCCCTGGCAGACCTGTTCCTTTACACTTCACCCCCTGGCAGACCTGTTCCTTTACACTTCACCCCCTGGCATACCTGTTCCTTTACACTTCACCCCTTTGCATACGTGTTCCTTTACACTTCACCCCCTGGCAGACCTGTTCCTTTACACTTCACCCCCTGGCAGACCTGTTCCTTTGCACTTCACCCCCTGGCATACCTGTTCCTTTACACTTCACCCCTGGTATACCTGTTCCTTTACATTTCACCCCCTGGCATGCCTGTTCCTTTACACTTCACCCCCTGGTATACCTGTTCCTTTACATTTCACCCCCTGGCATACATGTTCCTTTACACTTCACCCCCTGGCACACCTGTTCCTTTGCACTTCACCCCCTGGCATACCTGTTCCTTTACACTTCACCCCCTGGTATACCTGTTCCTTTACACTTCACCCCCTGGCATACATGTTCCTTTACGCTTCACCCCCGGCAGACCTATTCATCCCAACTCCACTTCGAATTCATTGAGAAGCAAGCAATTCAAATCTCGAGTCAACGATCTGCAAGACAAGTCAAGTCTCAAGTCAATGACCTTCAAGTCGCGAGGCATATCTATGTGATGTGTTTCGAAACAGCACGTGACGCTGAGTATTTGTAAACTTCGATGGGCTCCACTATTGGGGCAATTTGGCATATTCTTAAAATACACAGTTTGCTGCCAGGAAGAAAAATAATGTGATGCTGCGCCATCCAGAAATAACAGAATCACTGTATTTACAGTGAACGCCGTTCTCAATGACACATCCAAACCAGCTAATAACATTAACAAACACAATAACACGTATTGTTTAATTAAATGCGCTATGGCTGCGCGCTAACACCGACGGTTTTCATTACGCTTACATAATTATCATAAACTTTGCTCCTGTGCAATTACTAGCAATGACGCTCAACGAGTGCGTGATATCCTCTGCATATAAGTTTACTGAACCGTCTCTGCTAATGAGTATCTGATGGATTATAACCACATTGTGCAAGATGTCATATAACACAAAAATCGTATTATGTTGACATTAATAAAATTTTAAATAACCATATCCAGTACCATAGTAAATAGTTGTAAACATTGCAACAATTCGAAAACAAATTAGATAAACGTGGCGTGGGCGATAAAAGGGCTGTTCTACACTTCAAGTTCACTTCCGCCACTACTATTTTAAAACTACTAAAACTATTTTAGTGTGCAAGTGTTTGTACTCATCCTCTATGTTATGTATTATTATTTTCAGGGCGACGATTGAATCGATCCTGATATATGGATGCGATTCATGGTCGCTAACACAAACAGTAGAACATGCACTGGGTGGTACCTACGCAAGAATGCTGCGGAAAACTCTAAACGTCTCATGGCGCCACCACATGACCAACCAAGAACTGTACGGCTCCCTCCCACGGATCACCACCATCGTGAGACAACGGCGTCTTCGTCTGGCAGGTCATGTGATGCGCCATGGCGAAGTAGACAACATAGTCCTGCTCTAGAAGCCCGATGGCCCTCGGAGAAGAGGTCGACCAACAGCAACTCTGCAAAACATCCTAAAGAAAGACACGAACCTCAGCGGGACACATTTACTAACTGCAATGAAGAACCGAACCCACTGGAATGAAATCATCATGTCACCACATTCAGTGGATGACGTAAGAAGAACGGACCCGTGGCTTGCATTACAACGCTCTTTGACTGCCGTAGTACATGTCTCAAATGGGCTATGTGCCATTTTCACGGTGCTTAACAAATCTTAAAAGATGCTATTTTGAACTTATCATTTAAGGAATCATATTTTGCATTAAATATATGCTATGAATAAATTAAGTAGTCAAAGAGTAGTCAAAATTAATGTAAAAACAAATAATACTTTATTTGCAACAAAAACAAATGTAGTCATTAATAATAGCATGTGTTTTTAATGAAATCTAATTAATATTATACTACGTCATACATATCAACTCCGATCGCAACTATGAAACAGATCAATATAATCAAATTAAAAATGCAGAGGCAGCCATTCAAGACCATTGCTTGTTCAACACAAAAGACATATTCGTATTTTTTTATACTGCCTCCCCAGCTGGGTTACTTTGAACAATGCACGAAGTAGCCCCTTTTCAGATTAGTGTCACCATTACCTGACAACTATCTGACAATTACCTGACAATGATGAATCGTCGAAGGAAGTTAGTTTGGTGCTTTACTGTGACAAGAAATGTTTTCTGCATGCCTAGATGACGAAAGGTTTTCAAACAACTGTGTCCTGCTTAATTCACTGCAATTTTGTTGCAAAAGGTAACTCACAAAACGTCACTCCAACAAAGCATACGTAACGTTCTCGAAGGCAAGATGAAAAGGCGAAAATGTACAGATCGATTATATTTTGTTTAGAAACGAGGAAGAGCATTAGAAACCATTCATTTAAAACTTCATTCTTATGTTGTTTTAAATACGCCCATTTTACGTAATTGTCACAGTGTCTTGACTGCTCTGTTCAGTAGTTAAGGTCAACTTGTACGGCGCCGATGGCCGGACGTCACTCCAATGACATTCGGTCGATGCCACGTTCCATAGGCATGACATCGACTGAAATTACTCAGTAAAATGTGGTCTTTGTTCGACGACTTACAGCGATAAATTGAAGGAGACACGTTATTTACACGGACGACTGTGCATACGATAACATCTACGTAACATAATTATTATGGCATTACGTAAGGGCACCTTTAAGGCGCCATCTCAATTCATCGGCATACTATACCACACGAAGTTCAGCGTACATGAAACTTTTAATTAAATCGACATGTGTTCAACGTCGAGACGTAGAACTGCTTGCGCTACGTCAGAGCCTTTATAAACTGTGATCTAAAAATAAACGATGTTTTTTCTTTTAAATATATCGATGTATGATGACAAACGGAACAGCTGTAAACTCCTCCACATTGAAACATATTTCCATGTCGATATTACAAGCAGGTTTACTTTCAAATGCCATGTATGAAATAGCCTGAATATAAAATACTACTGCTTTATTATAAGTTTATAGAGTAGCGTGGTGCAAAGCGCATCCCTTTAGAGGCAAATACGATCTCACCTGTTTATTTTTATTTCAGTCGGGTAACACAGTCAGTGTTGATGCTGTAAACGTGCGTTGATTCTGTGAACGTGCGTTGATTCTGTGAACGCGCATTGATTCTGTGAACGTGCGTTGATTCTGTGAAAGTGCGTTGATTCTGTGAACGCGCATTGATTCTGTGAACGTGCGTTGATTCTGTGAACGTGCATTGATTCTGTGAAAATGCTCAAGTTGGTTTGGTATCATATTGCATCGTTTGATTGGAAAATTGCGCCAATGGAAGTTAGTTAGACCAGGGGGATCAGTGGACCGGGGGGGGGGGGTTAATGAAGTTATACCGGGTCTTAGAAAGGCATGTGGAGACCAATTTATGCTGCTCTGTTTTCTACAGCAGGTGCAAGCGAGTGCTTCCAAACAAACCGGCAGCTCAGAAACGACCGTCCCACGGCACAATTCTTCCATTGATTAATTCATTTTCTTAAGGTTACTTAATTTTTTGCAAAAATAAATTGTGGATTTCAGATTCATTAACTATTACTTAAATTTTTGTCGGTGCCATTGCATGTGTGGATTTCTTGCTGTCTATTTGTAATCCAGATGCACTAACTTTTATTGATAATGTATGCCTAATGTATTTTGGAGTTTTGTAGACATTACGTCAAGGCACCTAGAGGACTATCACGAAGAGCAACAAAAACAAACGCTTATTTTCAGAGCCCCAACTCTTATAAAATAGTTTGCTACATATTTCTATTTCGTTAATTAGCAATACTTTTAAAAATAATGCTGACAAATGAAGGATATATATATAAATGGGAACATTTCTTAAATTAACCTCGCAGACAAGGTGCATCAACTGTCTGTTAACTAACACAAAATGTTTAACTATATTAAACAACAATTAAGTCAATTCGTAAATAAAAAATGGCCTTTCCATAAAGCGCAAATTTAATCATTAAAATATATTACAATGACCGATCAAATGCCGTCGTCAACCCTAATTCAAATATGTGCATTTGCTAAATGCCGTCACCAACATGAAGGCGTGACCGGAAGGAGATTGCTGGTGTTGCGCGCGCAGAGGTGATAGTCAAAATCTAGTATTAAGATTCACGCGACAACAACGTCAGCGGAAACGGATGAGGCGGGTTTATATCGAGATAAAAGAAGACACAAGGAGCCGTTGGGCTGACAAATCGAATGGTGGGCGGAGTGCCGCAGTAATGGCGCACTGACATCTGATTGGACGATATCCACACCGATCGTTAGACCACGGCAGACGAAGCGCGGATATAAATTGACGCCTGAGCGTCGTGAGTGAATTGTTCCGTATTGCATACGTCGGTGCCCGTCGAAGATAATCCGTCTGCAAGTTAATTGAGAACACACGAGCTGCTTCAGCGGAGCGTAGGTAAGTGTCACTGTGTTGTATCGAGGCGACGCGATTGTTGCGTTGTTTTGTAAATTACTGTATAATTATAAGGGGCGCTCGATCATCCACAAACATCGCGCATCGTCGTTATAAATCATATAATCATTCCTTTGTCCTGCTCTGGTGTGATCAAGTTTTATTGCTTAACACATAATGTCGCAACTGTTCTTTCTTTGTGACACCGACTGGTGCATTTCCGTACTTCGGGAATAGAAATGTGATTACATGTTCGTCTTCAAGCTACGAATAAGGTAGTTGGCAAAGAACACCTGTTTTTGAAAACACGTATTTTTGCTTCGATATGTTCGGACTGACTACACTTATCACTTTGGACTGCACTGTGAATACAATGCTCGTTTTCTCTACTATACTTCAGGCTGTATTGTCAACATCTAACTGTTTGCTACATCTATGCACATTTTCTGAATAACTATTTTCGCAATGCGTTTTCTAATTCTGCCTTCGTCCCCGGAGATGACCGCCTGATGTCGTCGATAAGCGTGAAATCTCCACACCTCTGCTTATCACAATCACCCGTTGTGGTGTGCGTCAAACGCGAATTAGGAATTGATTATATTTAATTAAATTGAAAAGTGACCTTTAAATAAAGTTAGATTGTTAAAAGGATCGCGTTCAGGCGTACTATATAAATCAATGTGTGGTGTAGTGTAGTGCAGTGTAGTGGAATTACTACGCGGCGCGAAGCACAAGTGCCGATTACCGACGTCACACGGTGCATTGTAGTCCAGTAACTCTCTCAGTCGACGAAGTAGATACGGATTCCAAATATCTTAATCAGTATAGTGCTCAAAATATACTGCTAATCCTACTAGGAATACGACTAACTACATTAGCAAACCCACAACAATAAATTGATTACCAACGCTCCATATATAACAGAACGTATTGCTGCACTGTTGAAAGAAATTGTATTTGTGCTTAGCAAACATGGGTTCACAAACGTCACACAAATAACTATATATGCGTCAGGGGCGTAGCTAGGTATAAATTCATATGGAAGCGCACATCTAAGAGGCAGTCGGGTGTCCATTTTAAAGCAAACTAATCATTTGCAATCTGGGGCATTTTTAAGTAAAAACAAAACTTAAAAAGAATACCCCTCGGACCATGGAGAAAAAAACACGACCCACCTACTCGACACCCATCACTGGTGGTGTGATGTAGTGCAAGGTGGATGTGAACATTTAGTATGTCATATATGTATAACAAAGACTAGTTTTAATGCGTTAGGATTTTGCAGTTTATTAAGATTGTATACGTGCTTCAATGACTGGTTTACTATGTAACAGCAAAATTAATTATGACATTTAGTAAAATATCATTCAAAATCGTTGGAAAACTTGTACTATGATGACCATCAAAATGTTTACTAAGAATCAATCCTGATAATTTTATTAATTGACAAACGCAAAACCTTTGCAATAGTAACAGCTATTTACTCATTAACTAAGAACGCATGTGTAGGCAATGCTAATGCTTCGGTAATAAGTGTTTATGAATGTATCATATCTACAGAAAGGGTTCAGTTACCACCCTCTCCTTCATTTGGGTGGAATGTTAGCGCTAAACGACTGAACTGGTGGACGATGCGTTCTGCATCCAACGTCTTGTCCTTGTGGACATGCGTAAGGGCCTATCCCGACAAGCACTCGGGTGTCACCATGTATACACGTTAGGGTACAAGACTTGCCTTCCATGTTGTAACTGACGTACGTTACCTGGCAAGTCGTCTTGGAACACCTCGTACAGGCGGACAATCTAGTGTCAGATTACCTGGAATGTCGTCTTGGAACACCTCGTACAGGCGGACAATCTAGTGTCAGGTTACCTGGCATGTCGTCTTGGAACACCTCGTACTGGCGGACAATCTAGTGTCAGATTACCTGGCATGTCGTCTTGGAACACCTCGTACAGGCGGACAATCTAGTGTCAGATTAATCCGCTGTCGTGGTGTGAGGTACAGGGCCCGTAGTTATTCTGAGCTACTAATGTACGTGTGTACGTTTCCTGCAGCATGTGAACCACGAGCAGCAGAAACGTTGCCCTCATCCAATACTGGCTGTTATCACAGTTAAATCAGCGGGCACGTTCCCACGAACGGTGCCTCTGTCTACCACTGCGCGGCTTGCTCGTCTCAAACTAAATTCCTACCGCCATGGGAAATGACCACTGATTCACAATCATCCTTGTAAACTGTCCTTGCGTTGTTGTCAATAGACACCGTAAATGTGAATATTTCGTAGACATTTCAATGACGTAAGAAACCGTAGACTAGAACAGCTGTACGGTCAGGCTCCCTCCGATATAGAGCGAACGACTCAGCCTTACGCTCTCACGCGAGGAGAGGAAATAGTATAATTCATAACGTACCCAGCGTCACGTACAGAGAGGCAAGCGCACCGAATGCAAAATAAATAATTGCTGAATGTCCACAGGACCAACAGCTATTCCGAAATGAATATTACCACCAGTAGGCCAACACGGAATTATGAATCTGAACTATTTTCATTGCGGCTGTTGTTTTTATGAAAATGCCAGTCGAAAATAACTGCATCAGCATTACAAATATTGCTATAGATATATATCTATATAAATGGTAATCCTCTTGCGGGATTAGGAGGTTGGTCTTTTGTAAACATCATGTGGGAATGTTCTTGACCGTACGTCATTGCTGATAGAAGCCTTTGACTTTCGTCTATGTACCTTGTCCGATCGATGGAACATCTTCAATCCGTGCGTGCGAGTGCACGCGACATCACACCTGGATGTATATAAAGTGTGTTCAATAAATCAATTAATACACGATGACACAAAGTTAAAAAACAGCTTACAGTGATGACAGACGGGCCTTTAATGGGATAATACTATTTTAAGGTTTCTGCCGTCATTTCTTCGTCACCACTAATATCACCGCCACCACCACCACCACCACCACCACCACCACCACCACCACCACCACCACCACCACCACCACCACCACCACTACCACCGCATCCACCACCACCACCACCACCACCACCACCACCACCGCCACCACCACCACCACCACCACCACCACCACCACCACCACAATATGACGTACGATGTGAGATAATCATATCCCAATTGAGAAAACAGATAGGAAAAAATCATTAAAACACCAGGTTCATGCATACTGATCTTAGATAATGATCTTAGATACTGATCTTAGATAATGCCATAATGTAACCGTTAATAGAACATGTTATATTGAAATACTTCAATACAATTACTTAACTGATTGCCGGTACAAGTGATATGACATCGGCGCCTTAATATCTTCCCCTAAGCTACCACTCTTGCCCAGTAGGCTTAGCATCATAAAATTGGGGGGCTTCAAGTTTCAGTTTTGTATGTGTTTCGGTGCACATAAACAATAAGTCATATAATGATTATAAACAAACACGCATACGAAGTTATCATATTCAAACTTACACACACAAACACACAGACAAGAAGAAAGAAAGTCACATCCGTGTGAAGAATATAGCACTGCGAAATAGTGTTATTCACTTATTTTCTTTATACAAACTTGTGTTTATATAACAAAACGAATTAATCTATCGAGTTTGCTGTTTTCCCTATCACACCTACATTAATATCCTGGTTGCACAGTCGACAATTTACGACGCACGTGGAATTTATTTAAAGTTCGGCATCCGGCCAAATGGTTTTACGGGTTTCCGTCTGTGCCTTTCTTGGTGCGTCTCTCTCTCGAGAGACGGTAGAAGTCAAATGACCGGTGCCAGCGTGCCATCGGAAGTGTCGAGATCCGGCAGGTCGACCGTGCTCTGACGTCCTGCCTATCTGTGCAGCATTCTATGCCGATTCCGTCCATCACGACGTCATCGTAAGCTGGATGTCAGTGCATTTGCCAAGTTGTCATTTCAAGCGGAAACTCTTACGCAGACATCGTTAACTTCACCAGTGCGCGGCGTCTCGGCAGACAAAGGACAGCGTCGCAACGAAATGTAGCTATCTGTTAGAACGGTCTTCCGGGGATATTAAATTTTGCGGAGTTAGTTCAATGGCGCGAGATTGAATATACATATCTGCTCACGTATAGGAAATGCACGTCCACTATTTCTAGACGCGTCATGGTCATCTCCGTAAAGCTGTGTCCTCAATTCGATTTTTCACTCACCTCGTTTCAGACACATTTTGCGAAAAACCGAACCTATTTCGTATCGACACGCTAGCATGTTTGAAGAACATTGGTTATTTGGTTTTGATGAAATCATTGGACATGCTATTAAATTAATTTCGGTTCGGCCCGAAGAAAACCTATTCTAAAAAGGGCAAAAGTGTCTACAATCGAAATCAATTCTTTCGGCCTTGCATAAGAGTACGCTCTCTTTTATTTAGCCGTCTGCGCTTATTAGCTTATGTCATAGTATATAGAGGCGGGCTAAATATAGCCACTCATGTGATAGCATATAGAGGCGGGCTACACATAGCCACTCATGTGATAGCATATAGAGGCGGGCTACACATAGCCTCTTATGTGATAGTATATAGAGGCGCGCTAAATATAGCCACTCATGTGATAGCATATAGAGGCGCGCTAAATATAGCCACTCATGTGACAGCATATAGAGGCGGGCTAAATATAGCCACTCATGTGATAGCATATAGAGGCGCGCTAAATATAGCCACTCATGTGATAGCATATAGAGGCGCGCTAAATATAGCCACTCATATGACAGCATATAGAGGCGGGCTAAATATAGCCACTCATGTGATAGCATATAGAGGCGGGCTACACATAGCCACTTATGTGATAGCATATAGAGGCGGGCTAAATATAGCCACTCATGTGATAGCATATAGAGGCGGGTTACACATAGCCACTCATGTGATAGCATATAGAGGCGGGCTACACATAACCACTTATGTGATAGCATATAGAGGCGGGCTACACATAGCCACTTATGTGATAGCATATAGACGCGGGCTAAATATAGCCACTCATGTGATAGCATATAGAGGCGGGTTACACATAGCCACTCATGTGATAGCATATAGAGGCGGACTACACATAGCCACTCATGTGATAGTATATAGAGGCGGGTTACACATAGCCACTCATGTGATAGCACATAGAGGCGGGTTACACATAACCACTCATGTGATAGTATATAGAGGCGGGCTACACATAGCCACTCATGTGATAGCATATAGAGGCGGGCTACACATAGCCACTCATGTGATAGCATATAGAGGCGGGCTACACATAGCCACTCATGTGATAGCATATAGAGGCGGGCTACACATAACCACTCATGTGATAGTATATAGAGGCGGGCTACACATAACCACTTATGTGATAGCATATAGAGGCGGGCTACACATAACCACTTATGTGATAGCATATAGAGGCGGGCTACACATAGCTTGTTATGTGATAGTTTATAGAGGCGGAGTATATAGAGGCGTATGAATGCGTTACTTACATGTGTAATGCAGTACACATAGACGCACTTAGACGCTCGCATATTACAGTCATTCGTCAACAATTGTACATTTTCAAGCCCCGACATATATGATTTAATTCATCATACGAACGAAATTTGTTTTAGCTTGATCAATGTTATTCATCATAATACATAGCGAAAAATAAAATAAATGTTTAAACTATTACCTTTTTGAACATTACCTATTGTCAGTGTTGTTGCTCTACAATCAGTAACACAATTGAGAGAAACGCCAATGATAAATTCACGTAAAATAAGGAATGCTTTTTCATATACTGCTGTCAAGAATCACTGATCACTGATGTACACATTACATTCACCTGTTTTACATGGAAAACTACTATTTTCCCTCTTTAATTTACATCTTTGGTCTTGATCTCCTTTGCATCATGTTTCCTTAATGACATGGTGCAGGCATCAAAATATAAAATTTGAACACGTAGGTTTGTTGTTGCAATAACTGAAGAATGACTCAATAACGAGATGTGGAGAAACACGTGGGTTTGTTGTTGCAATCACTGAAGAATGACTCAATAACGAGATGTGGAGAAACACGTAGGTTTGTTGTTGCAATCACTGAAGAATGACTCAATAACGAGATGTGGAGAAACACGTAGGTTTGTTGTTGCAATCACTGAAGAATGACTCAATAACGAGATGTGGAGAAACACGTGGGTTTGTTGTTGCAATCACTGAAGAATGACTCAATAACGAGATGTGGAGAAACACGTAGGTTTGTTGTTGCAATCACTGAAGAATGACTCAATAACGAGATGTGGAGAAACACGTGGGTGTGTTGTTGCAATCACTGAAGAATGACTCAATAACGAGATGTGGAGAAACACGTAGGTTTGTTGTTGCAATCACTGAAGAATGATTCAATAACGAGATGTGGAGAAACACGTAGGTTTGTTGTTGCAATCACTGAAGAATGACTCAATAACGAGATGTGGAGAAACACGTAGGTTTGTTGTTGCAATCACTGAAGAATGACTCAATAACGAGATGTGGAGAAACACGTGGGTTTGTTGTTGCAATCACTGAAGAATGACTCAATAACGAGATGTGGAGAAACACGTAGGTTTGTTGTTGCAATCACTGAAGAATGACTCAATAACGAGATGTGGAGAAACACGTGGGTTTGTTGTTGCAATCACTGAAGAATGACTCAATAACGAGATGTGGAGAAACACGTAGGTTTGTTGTTGCAATCACTGAAGAATGACTCAATAACGAGATGTGGAGAAACACGTAGGTTTGTTGTTGCAATCACTGAAGAATGATTCAATAACGAGATGTGGAGA
Organism: Lamellibrachia satsuma; assembly: GCA_033239005.1. Classification (NCBI taxonomy): domain Eukaryota; kingdom Metazoa; phylum Annelida; class Polychaeta; order Sabellida; family Siboglinidae; genus Lamellibrachia; species Lamellibrachia satsuma. The sequence goes on from BSQZ01000005.1 coordinate 185,678, forward strand.
AACACGTGGGTTTGTTGTTGCAATCACTGAAGAATGACTCAATAACGAGATGTGGAGAAACACGTAGGTTTGTTGTTGCAATCACTGAAGAATGACTCAATAACGAGATGTGGAGAAACACGTGGGTTTGTTGTTGCAATCACTGAAGAATGACTCAATAACGAGATGTGGAGAAACACGTAGGTTTGTTGTTGCAATCACTGAAGAATGACTCAATAACGAGATGTGGAGAAACACGTGGGTTTGTTGTTGCAATCACTGAAGAATGACTCAATAACGAGATGTGGAGAAACACGTAGGTGTGTTGTTGCAATCACTGAAGAATGACTCAATAACGAGATGTGGAGAAACACGTGGGTTTGTTGTTGCAATCACTGAAGAATGACTCAATAACGAGATGTGGAGAAACACGTGGGTTTGTTGTTGCAATCACTGAAGAATGACTCAATAACGAGATGTGGAGAAACACGTGGGTTTGTTGTTGCAATCACTGAAGAATGACTCAATAACGAGATGTGGAGAAACACGTAGGTTTGTTGTTGCAATCACTGAAGAATGACTCAATAACGAGATGTGGAGAAACAAGTAGGTTTGTTGTTGCAATCACTGAAGAATGACTCAATAACGAAATGTGGAAAAGCGAAGTTGCAAAAAATGGAGACAAATAAAATATCGCGACGTTTCAAAAGAAAGAAGTATCGGCGGCGTTGCAGTTAGAGTAAACTTCACCCTCGTCTCTACTGGCAGGCGCGTAAACAGCCGTACGCTAGTACGCACGTGCTTCCATATAAATATGTCAAAACATATTTTGGTTTAATCCAACCCGCCCCCAGAAATTGAGTGGCCCATACCTAATCTGCCGGCATCCATCGTGGAGTGCAAGCACGGAACATGCAGTTTATAGGACGCCATCTACACTCACTTCGAAGGACACAACGTTAACTCGACTATTGTGCATGCCAGACAGGAGCCCCTAGTTAGACGTATGACGGACACAGTCCATCAGTTCGCCTTCTTCACCTACTCAGAGGTTGTGTGTCGTTAAGGCTGAGCTCAAGTTAGACGAAGATTCTGAACAACATAACTAATCTGCTATCGCTCTGTGAGATGAGATGGTCCAGTCGTGCGAACGCTCTGTATGCATTCAAGTGTAATAACTGCCCTGTATTATTTGGCCGAAGATGGGAGGGCAAAGTCAGACGCTATCTGTTGTCCATCAAAACTGTTGACTTCATCATAACACTAGTGACCGTTGAACATGCCCTTCCAAGTTGGCCCCCTCTGACCACAGGCAGTACAAACAGTAGACTCTATAGCCTAAATGGATGTCGTTATTGCGAAAGTTTTGCGAAGGGTCTATTAGTATAATTATCAGGATTGATTCGTATTGTGGTCATCGTAGTACCAATGATTTTGAATGATATTGCAGCACATGTACCTGTATTGATGTAACGCTTCACTAACTCTTATAATTAATTGTTTTACTACATCGTAAATTACATTCATCGAACCATGTAAACAATCACAATAAACTGCAGAATTTTAACACATTAAAACGAGTCTTTGTTGCGCATGTATGATATACTGAAAGTTCATGTTTTTTCCAAGGCCGGAGGGGTATTCTTTTAAAAGTTTTATTTATTTTTTATTGACTTTTTATTTTTTATTTACTATTTACTTTACCATTTGTCTTGTTTTAGATCTACGCTAACGTCCTCTTTGACGGTTCGTTGTGACGTCACAGCAATGGCCGACATGACAAAGTTGTGGCTGACCGTCGTCACCTCCATGGTACTGCTGTTGTGCGTCGCTGCCGAAACCGACAGTGGCGTCATCAACGGCTGCAAAGATTTGTGTAGCCAGATGGCGCTGCACCTGGACTTCAACAGCTGCATGGTCGAGTGTATGGTGGCCGTCGATAGCGAGACGCAGAGCGACGACGTTCCCGCTCAAGCGCCGCCAGGGGGCTCTGCAACCAGCAGTTACAGCAGTCCGACAAAACGACGGTTCGTGCGTATCGGGCGCCAGGTGGCGCCGCTGCGAATCAGCGAGCGCGCTGCTAACCCGTTCGTGCGCATCGGTCGGACTTTCGTTCGCATCGGGCGCCCGCAGCGGCGTGCCGTCAGCTCGTTCGTGCGGACCAGCAAGCACTGGCCTTACGGGAAGAGTGACGACGTCGACGGAGACCGACTCTCGGCCAAGAGGTTCGCCTCCTTCGTCCGCATCGGCAGGTCTGTTGGAGGAATCCGAGCAATGCACAGTGGAGGAGGGTACCTTGGAGGGAAGAGGACAAGCGCCTTTGTGCGGATAGGAAAACGTAATCCGACCGACGAATACAGAGCCGGCGAGTTGGCGAGCCTCGTAGAGAAACTATCAACCAACCCGGGAGAGCCTAGCGACGGGACAGAGTCGACGGCCGACGGAGTTAACAAGCGTATGTCTCCGTTCGTGCGAATCGGCAGAGACCCAGTGGGCTTTGCCGCGCAGAAGCGTGCTCAGTTTATACGCATTGGCCGCCGATAGAACCGCAAGAACAGCTGGTAGCCCCAAACCACTGACACCATTTCCTCCACAGACGCCGACCGGCGGGACTATTGACTTGTCGCGGCGAGTGGCCGGCCGCAGTAGCTAACAGGGTTGTGGTCCTACTGGGGGCGATTGCTGACTTAACTACCAGTCACTCAGCGGTCGTTGCGCCAGCTCTCGTTGTCCGCTAATGCTTGCTAAGTAAAATAGAAGCATCTTCGAAATCCTTATTGTCAATAAAATTGGTCAGTTGCCGACGTGAATGCGCGAAATAGACGACACATAAAGATTATCGGTTGTTTAAAGTTGTGATTCTTTAGAAGCTCACCGGAAGTGGCAGAACAAGATGACGCCTTTCGTCGATTTACGTTTCCGGCAAACTAGAGTGGAAGCATACGTGGACCAGGCGAACGTGGGCGTTTCACTGAGAGGCAATCAACATTAGAATTGATATCCACTCTCGACCTGTCTGCACTAAGCCGAAACAAAACGTCAGCGTATCCACGATAGAACAAACGCCGCAGGGCATGACATGACGTCTGGCAAGACATCGAACCTAGAATAAAATATTACAATCATAATGTGGTAATCTTGACAAATAGAGAGAGACGTCGTAGATGAGGAAAAAGTTAAGTGAGCAGTCTAAGTTATGACAAAATGAAGATAAAATGATACAAGAAATGTTAATGACGGCCGCGAAGCCCACCGCAAAGGTCAACGTTTGGTATTTGCCTGAAAGTATATCATAAAAATGGACGTAATGAAGGGTTCAGCGCGACTTCTTTGTTACACCGTGGTAACCATCTATTGAGGGAATCAGAAATGCCTGCTGTACATATGGTGTGGTTTTCCGAAACGATGTAGTCCGCCTATATTTATAGAATGTCTACAACGACTGGTGTTTCGACAAAGAAGTTGCCAGCAATGACCGTGCTTTGCATTTCGCTAATACACCAATTACCTACTAATTGACCGAGTGTATAGATTTATAACGTAGTCGATATGCATGGCTTCCTTAGCATGTGTAAATTGTCTGGCTGCTGTCACCATGTAAACAGTGCATCTTATGGCAGGGTATTTGTGTTGGCTTAGTGCATAGTGATGAGGATTAAATGCAAAAGGCATTAATTATAATACGTCATTGGGAACTTCATGGTATATATAGTCATCAATGTGTTTCGAGAACCACACAGGGGCATCTTAAAATTTTATATTGCCACCAAGTGACATCATATATCTATCCGTGACGTTCACCGATCAACCAGTCTTTAAATTATTAAATAGGGATTAAAGTCGATTTAACGCTTGTAATATTTAACCTACTAAATAGGGATTGGCTAAAGATTTAGCTTCGTCTACCGGTCGTCCCTCGTCAGTTGTTTGCCAGAAACGATAAGGTTGTGCAGGATTTATGTAGTATCATCAAGTTGTATGCATGACGCCCAGAATGTTGCATTTCGCTGTCGGAAAACACGAAGTTAACAAGAGAAAAAACAAAGAAAAAGAAAGCAAACCATGTATTGCACTAGTTTCTACCCCCCACGAGAGAGTGGTTTGTGGCGCTTAAGAATCGTTGGACTTTGATGAACAACATTGTATCGGTGTATGACTAATTAACAAATAAAAGGCGAATCGTAGGAGGATTTCACCAGCTTTGTTGTCAGTAGGGCTGGGGGCATTGGCAGTACAGCAAAGCCGACTTCGCCGAGACGAGGATGACAGCGACCTTACATCCGCGAAGAAATGTTGTTAGGCGGATAAGCACATAAAATAGGCACGGTAGTGCATTCTTGTGTATAACTGTGACACTGTGCATACATATGCTACTTGGGTCCGTGAAGATTTTCCGATATAGTGCCTATTGGACAGCGCTCCTGGTGGCATACAACGCCACCTAGTGGTTGATCAGATACAGATATGTAAACAAAATATGATAACAGCATGAAACTTGGCACACACTTAGATTATCGCAGATATTGTCCTAGACGGTAATTTTAAAAGATGACCGTGAAAACCAATTATTCCCAATAGGTTAAGAACTGTGTCACATAGAGCCATAATTTTGGTATGAAAATATACGTTTTCTCCTAATGTGTAGGAGAGCCTACCTAGAGGCAGAGGGAAACATTAAACTTGGGAGAAGAGCAGTGGAGGGCGGTATGGGCATTATGGGAGACTGGCCGAAACAAATGGAAGTGAGATAGACAGTCAGACAGACAGACAGAAAGACAGACAGACAGACATACATAATTGTTTATTGATTCATTTGTACATAATAGTACAGTAACAATAATGAATACATTAAAAACGTTAAAGTGTGTGTAAATTAAGTATGTAAGCACACATACAGTACAAATTGGATTTTGGAGACTCATATTAAGATTAAAGAAGTCGCTCTCATAGAAGCCACCCTGGTAAGTTTTCAATGAATTTATTGTATATTTCCGCTTGTATAAATTAATGTTAACGCGTATAGATGGATTAATTATTGATTCTTGACCATGCGTGCAAGTGTAGCAGTTAATAACAGTGCGTACGCATAGATAACTTTTATAATATATTTTTTAGCATAATGTATATATCCCTGTAAGCTGTTTGTGGTTACCTTATCTTTTAAGATGTTTGGAGTATTGTTGATGATATGTGGTAAATTATGTTTCAGACATTTTTTTGGCAAATTCGTGTGGTGTTTTAAATGTATGTATTGTGTTGTGTTTACGCGTGAGATGACTGTGTATGTATGTATTGTGTTGTGTTTACGCGTGAGATGATTGTGTGTGTATGAATTGTGTTGTGTTTACGCGTAAGATGATTGTGTATGTATGTATTGTGTTGTGTTTACGCGTGAGATGACTGTGTATGTATGTACTGTGTTGTGTTTACGCGTGAGATGATTGTGTGTGTATGAATTGTGTTGTGTTTACGCGTGAGATGACTGTGTATGTATGTATTGTGTTGTGTTTACGCGTGAGATGATTGTGTGTGTGTATTGTGTTGTGTTTACGCGTGAGATGACTGTGTATGTATGTATTGTGTTGTGTTTACGGGTGAGATGACTGTATATGTATGTATGTATTGTGTTGTGTTTACGGGTGAGATGACTGTATATGTATGTATGTATTGTGTTGTGTTTACGCGTGAGATGACTGTGTGTGTATGTATTGTGTTGTGTTGTGTTTACGCGTGAGATGACTGTGTATGTATGTATGTATGTATGTATGTATGTATGTATGTATGTATGTATGTATGTATGTACTGTGTTGTGTTTACGCGTGAGATGACTGTGTATGTATGTATTGTGTTGTGTTTACGCGTGAGATGACTGTGTATGTATGTATTGTGTTGTGTTTACGCGTGAGATGACTGTGTATGTATGTATTGTGCTGTGTTTACGCGTGAGATGACTGTGTGTGTATATATTGTGTTGAGTTTACGCGTGAGATGATTGTGTATGTATGTATTGTGTTGTGTTTACGCGTGAGATGACTGTGTATGTATGTATTGTGTTGTGTTTACGCGTGAGATGATTGTGAGTGTATGTATTGTGTTGTGTTTACGCGTGAGATGACTGTGTATGTATGTATTGTGTTGTGTTTACGCGTGAGATGACTGTGTGTGTATATATGTATTGTTTTGTGTTTACGCGTGAGATGACTGTGTATATATGTATTGTGTTGTGTTTACGCGTGAGATGACTGTGTGTGTATGTATTGTGTTGTGTTTACACGTGAGATGACTGTGTGTGTATGTATTGTGTTGTGTTTACGCGTGAGATGACTGTGTATGTATGTATTGTGTTGTGTTTACGCGTGAGATGACTGTGTGTGTATGTATTGTGTTGTGTTTACGCGTGAGGTGATTGTGTGTGTATGTATTGTGTTGTGTTTACGCGTGAGATGATTGTGTATGTATGTATTGTGTTGTGTTTACACGTGAGATGACTGTGTATGTATGTATTGTGTTGCGTTTACGCGTGAGATGATTGTGTATGTATGTATTGTGTTGTGTTTACGCGTGAGATGATTGTGTGTGTATGTATTGTGTTGTGTTTACGCGTGAGATGACTGTGTATGTATGTATTGTGTTGTGTTTACGCGTGAGATGACTGTGTGTGTAGGTATTGTGTTGTGTTTACGCGTGAGATGACTGTGTGTATGTAGTGTGTTGTGTTTACGCGTGAGATGATTGTGTGTGTGTGTGTGTGTGTGTATTGTATTGCGTTTACGCGTGAGATGACTGTGTGTGTATGTATTCTCGTTTAAATATAGAGAAGAGGGCGTGGGAAAGGGGAAAGACCACGGGTGAAATATATTGAGTGGTGAACAAGAATGGTAACAGATAAAACGATGAATTTGTGGGTTTTAGGGAAGACTGTGTTTCTCCCCACACCCACTATCCTCCCGCTTCCCGACGGGAAAATGGTATATTGTAAGGGGAGGCGACACCAGAAAAAAACGGGGATGAGAATCCACACATTTAACTGGGTTTTCGAGAATAACATTTCCGTAATATTTCCACATTGGCCAGAATTGATTTACTCTTTTACGGTTAGCAAGGAAGTCTTAATCCGACGTGTATGTATATTGTTTATATTTCTCCATTCACATGGCGGTAATAGATTAATACTATCTCCAATCGACTTCCGCTTACGCTAGCAGGACTAATCTTAAAACTGCTTCCTCAACTGATTTAGCCTATCACAAATCCGGTTTATTGGTGTCCAAATATGTAGTGTGTGAATAGTTCATGTAACATCATCGATTTAATAAAAAAATGCCTATTTTTTTCAAATAATCGAAATAATTTACTTCATCTGGTAAGGATCAAAATCGTGGATATCCAAAATGGTAACCACTGTGTGGGTCAATGCTGATCATGGGCGTGACCTCCATCCTCTCCAATCACACGACAAAGTTACGAAATTTCACCAGGGAAGAAAATCGTTATTTTTCAGCATTTCGATTTTCACTTCAGTTAATGCTTGAACAAGCATTAACTAATGTAATAGTTTGTCTGATGATTTCACACAAAAAAACTACATACAAAAGTTGCACAAACGAGCTAGCATGTTGTAGTGGATACTAGGTAGGTTTGTTTTTTTGCAACATTTATTTGAAATAAGACTATAAAAATCAAAATGATTAAGCACATTTAAACGTACGTGTATATTGTGTACGTGTTTCATCGATCTTGTTGCGTAATAGCGCGATGTAGGTATATTGAAATACCTAAATAATATACAAACGTGTACACTGTGCAGTGTAACCATTTCAAGAAACATAAATGCAACAATAGTATTTGTGCGTGAACTTGTATGTTATTAATTAAAAATGTAAATTAACCAAAAACGACAACCATTTCAATTTTCTAATATTTAGTCTAGTCATTGAGCGCTTACGTACTAGGCTAGTTTCAATTGGTCTTGTAGCAGTATCTTGTTCAAGAAACTGATGCCAAAACAACACAACTCCGGCTGTGTTATAACTCGCTCGACAACTCTTCAGCTCCAGTGAAAAACGAAAACCTAGATGTGTCATTCGGGTGTCACGCAATCAGTGACGTGTGTCACGTAATCAGTTACGTGTGTCACGTAAAACAAATATTCAGCTGTGAGTCGCCAGATGGTTACTGCCACCTCCTGCCCTTTGATCGCGGAGGTCAGAGGATCACTGTTATATACATCCATCACAGTTGTCAGGTCATTTTGTTTCCTTACGTCACAGGCGTCATCTGCCTTGACACAATACGTCACAGGTGTCAGATATTGCGTCAATGCAGACGACGAAGACGCATCGTACAAGTTGAGTGCTTGTTAGCTGGAAAAACAAACACGTGTCAGTGGTACTGGAAATTATGATACGAAAAACGTATCATTTAACGCCATCTGTGTCTGCACAGAAGAACACTACGACCACTGACTGACGCGACCAACACAGTCATCCAGCACTAGACGGTTATATTAACAACTATTGTTGTCGTTGTTGCTTTTCGTGCATTGTGATTTGTTTTATCACTATATTTACAAATATAAAATTAAAATAAATTCTTTAAATTTGTAGAATGATATTTCAACTATGCAGCGCTGTAATAATGGTAGCAGTGCTATTTCTCTTCGATTCCGTCATTAATTCTTACAATGGTGTAAGTGTAACATGCTTGTGTTGTCTGTGTGTTTAAATTTAAGGACGATAATAAGAATTAATAACGAGTCGAAGAGAAATAGCACCGCCATCTTTATGAAGATGCGCGATTGAGCGATAGTGCTGCACAATTGAAAAATCGGTAATATCCTACAAATGTAAAGTTGTTAACCTTTATTTTATATTTGTTAAAATACAGATTGCACGCACGCACGCACGGAAAACAACAAAACCAACATGTGTGCGCATTTTATGTTAAATATGGATTCATGCAATTTATACTCCGATGACACGAACATATTAGTATTCACTTTTAAATATAAATATTTACTTTTAACTTATTATATTAGTATTTTTTTTTGTTTTATTATTTGCCAATTTTATGTTAATGCATTACTTAATTAACTTCATAGTAAACGTTCTCCACGCTGGAAGGAAGTAGAACTAATTATCATAGAAAAATGTACGCAAGAAATGAAGACAAGGAAGTGGAAACATGATATTATGTACTTATTTGTCAACAAACATGATATTATGTACTTATTTGTCAACAAACTCAACATACTTGAAGTACAACATACAACAATTTATTTCATATAACATAGACAATGAGGTAAAAGTTTGTCAATGTATGTGTGTAAACATATCTGAATCTCGTATACCTAATATACATCAACAATTTACCTGATAGATCCTTTCAATAAATAAAACATTACTAATACTTTACACATGTCAAATTGCTGCCAGCAGCATAAAATACAACATAACCTGCACTATACCACATAACTTAGTCACTTTATTAAACAGTATTATTATACACAGCTGCTCACCCTTTAAAACTATCAGATACAAAGTTGACAGTCTACTACAAATAATTACATGAATAGTTATATATCATGTGCTTTTTTCAGGCACATATCTATATCTACAACAAAAACAAAGGATTTCACCACAAATACTTACTATGAAACAATAACAAAGTTGTAAAGAAATATGTAAAGATTCTCCCACTTTTAAACAGTAATCAATTCTGCCTGCTTTCTCTAGTTATCATATTTAACAGGACGTTCAGGTCACGATGAAAACAGTTTTGCCCAACACTGAAATGTTACTTTCAATTTTATTTAAAAAACATTACTGTATGATGTCAGACAACAGTCAGAATGTATCACGTTTTCATTTAGTCTAATTTGGAATAAACAGGGCTTTCAAATGTAAGCTTAATGTTCAAGACTCAAATTCCAAAGTAACCAATTAACACTGTCCTGATCTAATTCCACTTAACTCTCGAATCACTATACAATTCATGAAATAATTGCTAAACTCTTTGTTTTTGTAAAAACCCCAGAGTTGCCACGTACAGTACATGGCAGGTACTGTTTGTTTTTATCTACTAGATTGTGGTAACTATTTTTGAGATGAAAACACATCATGACTGGAGAGATTTCTGAACCCAAGACAAAAATGCAAACAGTATTTTGCCTATACCATATCAGACAAGTCATCAAAAAGTTAGGCATACAGCAAGATTCTGGCAAATACACTTTGTTTTTGCATTTTGCCTTTAAATTGAAAAAAGCAAGATTGCCATCCACAGCCAAAATCTCCAGATAGCAGGTGGACGAGGAAGCCACCCGCTTGTCAACATTTAAAACATTTTCATCTATGTATGCAGTTATCAGATATTTGTCAATTATATCTTAAAATATATTCACACTGCCAGCATTAACACTATCACTAGCTAATTCGTTCAAATTCCTCATCGTCCTCTGCAAGAATGAGTTCTTTCATATCCATCCTATACTGTTCGTTAACAAATGCTGCCTTGTGCTCTCTGGTTCTGTTGAAGAACACATTTCTATACATATCCTCATAACCATTCACTATTTTAGACACTTCTATTTGGTCTCCTCTTATTCTCAACCTACATTCTATTAGTCATCTTTCTTCATTAAATACATTCATTCAGTTTCTTCTCCTAAACAGGACCTTCATGACAGAAACACTCAAGTAGACATGCAAATGAATTGCCAACAGGATTTCTTTAAGGCCTCTCAAAATGCCTGTATGAGAGACTGCTCTGACCGTATGAGAATTTTTATGAATCTTCAATTTTAATATAGAGCACTAAATGAGAAAATAACAACCTCATCTACTAATAATAATCATGATTAGTTTTAAAACTTTCCCGGGCACAGCAGCCAAACATACCCAAACCCGTATTTGCATGATGTCTGCCAACCGTTGTTTTTCAATGCTGTCATTCGGCTATATATAATAAATTCAGCAGTTGTCGGGACATCCTCATTTCAGTGCAAGCAACGCGCGACATAAAACACAATTGGCGACCTTCTTTAACAAGGTAAATCATTTGTCAAAAAATGTTGCCCATATGAAATTTTGCACTGCCCACATGAGCTGAACCTTAACAAACCCAGATTGCACATATTATACATTATGGTCTTCGCACTGATTAACCACAATGTCATCAGTTATGCGTCTACAGTTGCCATTATGTTGTTGTGATTGAAGCAACGCCAAACTCTGGCCAGTGTTACCATTAAGCCGAAACGCAACAGGGTCGTTAGAAGGTGATCCTTCAGCCACGAGAGTGCTACTATACTTGTAAGGATGACTGTTTGCTCTTCTCGTCACTTCTTCTGCTACGTCACTGTCATGCCGACACGGTGACACCTCACCGTCACTTTGATCTGATCTACTAACAGGATCACTATGACAGGTTAGATTGTCATGTCTATTGTCAATGCTATTTATTGGACAGCTGTTGTTGGTAAGTTGTAAAAGTTTGTCACGTTCAGTTATTGCACTGTCAACAACAAGACTACTGCTATTTGCAACAGGCTCCATTCTGTTATCAACACTGTTCTGAGGCAAGCCAAGAACCAAAGCAACTGAGCATGTGTCCTCATGCGTACTATTACACCCATCTTCAGAACAATCACATAGTTCAACCATGTCTGTGCTTTGTTCTGTGTCAGAGAAATTGGACTGTTTTCTATGGGATGTGTTCTGAGAAGATTTCTCTGGTGCAGTGTTCTTGAGGCAGTGCGGAGAGGTCACTGGCGACCTGTTCAGGAAGTTCAAGCTGATCGAATGGAATGGAGTATGCTTCATGGTGACAGGAGATGATGTCTGCGATTGACTGCACGTCAGGGAAGGATGTGGCCTCGTTGACTTCTTCCCTGCACATGTTCGCCACGGAAATCTCCATGTTTTCTTGGGAGAGTTTAGATTGTCTTTGGATATAACTCTAGTGTCTAGGTTTGTTGTGGAATTCTTGTTTGCATGAACAATGATGCCATTTGGCAGCAGATCATTTCCAACTTTCAACGTGCACTGGCTACTGCCACTGCTATTTTTTGAGTCATGTGTATTTTCACAGAACTGAACACTCCGTCTACTACGAGATGCATCAGAATTCACATCGTTCCTATTGTCGTTGCCACTGCTCGGTATTTCCAGCTGGCGACTGTAATGCACGCTCAGTCCATCAGATATGTTCAACGGCAACGCAGCATCAGCGGCGATGTTCTCGCTAGTAACCATGTTGGGGACGTTACGTTTCTCGATACGGAAAAACTCCTGCAGTCCAATAAGTATCCGTGACGACTCTATCGGTGCGTTGACATTGCGGTTGCTGCTACGCGACAAATTTCGACCTGCTGCGATCGTTTCGTCAATGCGCCGACAGACATGCTGGCAATCTTTCTTGAACTGTTTTGTGAAGATCGCGTAGAGGAACGGGTTCGCACAACTGTTAAGGGGCAACAAGAAGATCGTCATGACCTTTGCGCCATTGAGCGAGATGAGTTCATGGCCGAATGCAGCCGTCAATGAGAAGAAACATATCGGGGCCCAGCAGAAGAAATCACTGAACACGAGCAATGCCATTCGCTTGGCGATACGCGAGTCATTTGTGTTCCACGCATGCGAGCTGCGGATCGAGCAGTACATCTTTGTGTAACAGCTTACCATGATGAGGAATGTGACACCATTCATGAGCATGAGGAAGCACACAAAACCTGAAACATACAACACAAGTGTGGTGCTGTTATACAAATGTTAGTGAAATGTGGCTTTCCAAGCAAGGGGGGGAAATTAAACAACAGTATTTTATGAACTTTAATACGATACAAAAAAACTTCTATTGCACTAAAACCCTCGGGAAATCCAAGCTCAGCAGTGCCTCCAAACAAAAGGGTTAGACAGTTTCTAGTCGGTTTAACAATTCCAGTTGTAAACGTATGGATCTGTATGCTGAGGAGCTGTGAAGGATAAGCAACATTTAAACAAGTATTTTTTAGTTGACAGTGAAATAGTACTATATTTCCTGCCGACTTAATGCTACCAGGTAATATGAAATAAGTGAATTCCACAGAGTTGCTGCAGGAGCTCTAGTTCCGATGTTTGTCTTAGCACTGCATCGGAACAGAAAGTACAACAGAACTATATGATAATATTTAGCACAAGCACAGCTACAGACCTTTTCCACATAGACAATTATTCACTTGAAGTTAAATAATTCATATGCTGACTTCATTTAATGTTTCTGTTACTATTTCAACTTTCCAGTAATTCTGCAAAATTCCTATCATCATTTCGAGAATTTCAATTTCATTCCATTCTGATCAACTAAATCTCAGTTGTCATGGAATAGAATAAGCTGCAATACCATTCAATGTGGCATTATGTAAGGCCATAGCACAAGCTTATGTTTTATTTTATAACTTCACCTAAAAAATATGTCACGTGGTTTGAATGCACGTAGCAAGTAATGTGTATAAGGTAATATCACCTTATTAGGGTAAGCCTAACTTAACAAAATGTTAAACATTTAAACGGTTAAACAAACGCCCATCCTCTTATTTTTTTACAGTCCTCTCATTCTATTTTTGCACAAAAATGTCCATAGACTATATCTTAGAATATTTCTTGTTGGTATTGTTTTTAATATAATTGTAAGTTACGACTGCATATATGTAAAGTGCCTGAGAGCAATCTTGATTATATAAATACTTTTATTGTTATTTAACAATTGATATTCTATGCAGTATGCCAGTTTTTGGTCGATCTGAAATAATGACAATAGCGGTTACCTAGAGAAATGCTGTCCTCAGTTTCAAATGGCAGACACACGGCGAACTTGCGGTAATCACTGACACCAAAGAGAGGCAGCATTGCCAGCAGAAGACAGAAGCCCCAACCACAAGCCATTATGTAACCTAAAACACATTAGGCGGGTTACAATCAAGAGTCACGTTTTATTATTTGAACATATTAAAGCTGCAAGTAAATTTTTCGCTCATCTCATTTAGAAAAATCAAACCTTTCTAGTATCCACTACAACATGTTAGCTTGTTTGTGTGTTATTGTGTTATCTAGTTCTGAAAGTATTAAATTATTTTCGAAATTCAGCAAGAAAGGGCAAGTTACCAATCTAATGATCAAAGCCAATTCTTTCTATATTAAAGTATTCACACTTTTACTAAACCGACTGTGCACATTATCTGTACTATTCACACACAACAGATTTAAACTTCAATGAACCTTATTCTTGATGGGTTCAATGAATTGTGGAGGTGGTTTTATGAAAATCAATTTTATTCAGATATATACATCAAGGTCACTTGACTGGGGCTTGCAGTATATGTTGTTATAGCACCGTGCAGTCAAGAGAGACCAGTAATTTTAGCTCCAAGTGAAGTGTGAAGTGTAGATTGTAGAACAGCTTTTCTTGAAACCTGCTTTGGTCTTAGAACAAATCTTACGCTATTCCAATTAATCAGTGTTAAATGCCTCACAATATTCTGGGAATAAATCATGATTGAACTGTCATCATTCTGAATGGGCTGAAACAACATCATGTCACAATCTACCATTGATCACAAGAAGAAATGATCTCGATATATCTGACTTTTTTTTATCTAACATGGTGATCGAAAAAGGAAAAAAATTTGAAGTTTTTTTGTGATGTTTTTTAAAAATTCAACAACAATATAACTGATGGTAGCAAAACAGTGCCATATCTTGTCAGTAAACAGTGCCACATCTTGCCAGTAAACAGTGGCACATCTTGCCAGTAAACAGTGGCACATCTTGCCAGTAAACAGTGGCACATCTTGCCAGTAAACAGTGCCATATCCTGTCAGTAAACAGTGCCATATCTTGCCAGTAAACAGTGCCATATCTTGTCAGTAAACAGTGCCATATCTTGCCAGTAAACAGTGCCATATCTTGTCAGTAAACAGTGCCATATCTTGTCAGTAAACAGTGCCATATCTTGTCAGTAAACAGTGCCATATCTTGTCAGTAAACAGTGCCATATCTTGCCAGTAAACAGTGCCATATCTTGCCAGTAAACAGTGCCATATCTTGTCAGTAAACAGTGCCATAACTTGCCAATAAACAGTGCCATATCTTGCCAGTAAACAGTGCCATATCTTGTCAGTAAACAGTGCCATATCTTGTCAGTAAACAGTGCCATATCTTGTCAGTAAACAGTGCCATATCTTGCCAGTAAACAGTGCCATATCTTGTCAGTAAACAGTGCCATATCTTGCCAGTAAACAGTGCCATATCTTGCCAGTAAACAGTGCCATATCTTGCCAGTAAATACTGCAATGGCAGAAAATAGTTTGTTGACCAATTTTGTAACTATAATGATAAAATCGCTGTCTACCCCAACAGAGTCAGTGTTCAAAGCTATGAGTGCAAAAAAGGGTATAAAGCTGACAGATAAAGTCATCATGCACTTACCAGCTTGTCTGAGTGAGAGCCTCTTGTTGAGATACATGGCGTGCATGATTGCGTGGTGGCGTTCCAGCGTGATCACAGACAGCGTGAACACAGACACCTCACTGGATAACAGGGCCAGAAACCCTGCCAACTGGCATCCAGAACTCAGCTGCCACCAGGTGGCGTACTTCTTGAACTCGCCTACAATGATGATATTAATTAATTAATTTATTAACAACAACAAAATAGCCACAATATCACTGAATAATAGATGCGTATAACTAAAAATAATTTTGTCAGTTCGTGTACAGGGGCATCGGGGAATCATGACAACAAATCTTTGGGTAATATCAATATTCAATTCTTAAAACAAAAAAAATGTTATGTCCTTTGTTCATGGGAATAAAAGCAAGTATATTACCTGATAAGCAAGTCTGCACATATACTGATTTAATGATACCTCACCATCATCATTCTGATACAAAATTAATGTCTTAAATATATGACAACCTAAGGGCTGTTTCAGAAATTAACAGCATCATATTATATATGTTAAGTTTGGGGGCAATCTGGCAGTTTCTCTTCTCTGGTGCCGAGGTCTACTCGTTTCTATGCCCTTCGCCTCCTTGGCCTCTGATCTATCGATTGGCGATGTTTTAAAAACCACAAAGTCATTTACAGTTATTTACTGACGTGTTTCTGCTCGCCCGACATCTTTTATACTTGTCAAAGAAAGATGGAAATTGGCTGAATTGAGCGATGAGCCATTCTCCAGATGGCATCACTGTGGCTTCGGGTGTAAGTTAGTGTGCAACATATTTTGAACAATGATATTGACTTAATGATTGTACAACTATGACGTTTAAAAAAACCTTTGTCATCACTCACCGAGGGTGGATGCATCAACAACGGCAAGGAAACAGAGATAAATGCCCATCACAAAGTCGGCAGACGCGAGGTTACAAATGAGGAACTTGGGGACGTCCATCTTGGTCTGCGTGAACATGCTGATAAAGAGGACGCTACCATTGCCTAGCAACGCAAGCAGACAGATGAGCCAGACGCCGCAACGGAGAGACCACCACCCCATGAGGTCATCGCAGGGCAGAAATGGACCTGCAACAAGGTAAATGTACGTTCTTATATAGCAGAGTGACCACTACCTCATGAGGTCATTGCAGGGCAGAAATGGACCTGCAACAAGGTAAATATACTTTCTTATATAGCAGAGTGACCACTACCTCATGAGGTCATTGCAGGGCAGAAATGGACCTGCAACAAGGTAAATGTACGTTCTTATATAGCAGAGTGACCACTACCTCATGAGGTCATTGCAGGGCAGAAATGGACCTGCAACAAGGTAAATATACTTTCTTATATAGATTTACACTTCATCCCTTAGTTGCAGACCTGTTCATTCCAACGCCAACTCAACTTTTCTGGGAAGCATTCAGCCATGCTGCAAATACTGCACAAATACTATTCGTCAACATATCCATATCTCTCTGTAGCCAGGTACTCATTTATACAGCAGTTTGAACTAGGGCAATGTGGGGTGAAATAAATTGCCAAAACTTTTAGGTGACAACAAGAGGATTTGAGTCTGGGTTCTCTCAATTGACAGTCCGACGTTCTAACCGACGCGCCACCGCGACCCAGAACAGGGGTCCAATAAGTAGATAAAGCAGCAATCAACTGAACTTTCTGATGGTCCAGTTAGTATTTTGGTTACACACATTGAGAGAAATGTTTTGTTATGCGATACTGAATGACATGCATTTAAATTAGATGTATGCTACAATTTTTTATTCAAGACCACTTACAAAATCAAAGGGACGTGGTTGTAAGACTGGGGCTTGACAATGTTCACATTTCATCACTCAGAGTCAGTATAATATAGGGCTTACAATGTAGTTGCTACGACAACTGTATAATATAGGGCTTACAATGTAGTTGCTACGACAACTGTATAATATAGGGCTTACAATGTAGTTGCTACGACAACTGTATAATATAGGGCTTACAATGTAGTTACTACCACAACTGTATAATATAGGGCTTACAATGTAGTTGCTACCACAACCACATATGACTCAGTTGATAATTATTTAGCATATTATTTAAAATACTGTCTTTATTTTGTAAAATCAATTTAACCATTATATTATGTAGTGCTGTGATGCACTAACAAAGTAGCCACCCCCAAGTTCCCAACACATGTCGGAAATTCAGTGGTGATGCCATAGATTTTGGGACAATAACAAACCAATTGCAGGTAATATTTCACTGTTAAAAAATCAAAACAACGTAAGTCCATTTTAATCTGCACCGTGTGATTGGTTGGATACGTGTCTATTGCACTTTCACTGTTTGGATTCCTCAACATATCAAAACATGGAAAATCCATTTTTTTGTAAATTAGTTTAGTAGACACATATCTAAACAACCACACGGTGCAAATCAAAATGGACTTCCACCGTTTTGACTTGTCTCCAAGTGTCTCCAACCACAGTGGGATTGTTATTATTGGGTTTTTTCAATAACCAAATTCATTTTGGATTTTTCAACTATACTTGATTCAGCTTACCCGGCATGGGCTTACAGACGACTGATGGCCGGGCAACAGTGACGACATCAATATCCATGTCGGAGCCATGCTGTGATGTTGGCAGTACGTCCTGGTCTGGGTACTCGTACACAAACATATTGCCATATCCGTGCAGGATCTCCTCTGTGAAGTCCTCATAGCTGCCTGACAGGTTCACTGCAACATTAACTGTAACTGTTGTATATTCTTTAAAAAAATCAAAAAGGTAAAGATATGTTCTTATATAGCGCAGTATCCAGTCCTTGGGACCGCTCAAAGCACTTAACACTTCACCCCCTGGAAAACCTGTTCATTCCAACGCCAACGTGACTTCTCTGAAATTACTGCACAAAGACTATTCATTCACATATCCACCCCTGTCTGGAGCCAGCTACTCATTTATACAACTGGGTGGACTGTCTGGAGCCAGGTACTCATTTATACAACTGGGTGGACTGTCTGGAGCCAGGTACTCATTTATACAACTTGGTGAACTGTCTGGAGCCAGGTACTCATTTATACAACTTGGTGAACTGTCTGGAGCCAGGTACTCATTTATACAACTGGGTGAACTGTCTGGAGCCAGGTACTCATTTATACAACTGGGTGAACTGTCTGGAGCCAGGTACTCATTTATACAACTGGGTGAACTGTCTGGAGCCAGGTACTCATTTATACAACTAGGTGAACTGTGGCAATGTGGAGGGAACAAAATTACCCAAGCTTCAAACTGGCAACAAGAGAATCCTATGTTCCAACCACAAACATCAACGTAGAAGAACATAGCTATGACTTCCTTTACTCTATGTTTCCCATGGGTATGACTTCCTCTACTCTATGTTTCCCACGGGTATGACTTCCTCTACTCTATGTTTCCCATGGGTATGACTTCCTCTACTCTATGTTTCCCACGGGTATGACTTCCTCTACTCTATGTTTCCCATGGGTATGACTTCCTCTACTCTATGTTTCCCATGGGTATGACTTCCTCTACTCTATGTTTCCCATGGGTATGACTTCCTTTACTCTGTTTCCCATGGGTATGACTTCCTTTACTCTATATTTCCCATGGGTATGACTTCCTTTACTCTGTTTCCCATGGGTATGACTTCCTTTACTCTATGTTCCCATGGGTACGACTTCCTTTATTCTATGTTTCCCATGGGTATGACCTCCTTTACTCTATGTCTCCCATGGGTATGAATTCCTTTACTCTATGTTTCCCATGGGTATGACTTCCTCTACTCTATGTTTCCCATGGGTATGACTTCCTTTACTCTATGTTTCCCATGGGTATGACTTCCTTTACTCTGTTTCCCATGGGTATGACTTCCTTTACTCTATGTTTCCCATGTGTATAACTTCCTTTACTCTGTTTCCCATGGGTATGACTTCCTTTACTCTATGTTTCCCATGGGTATGACTTCCTTTACTATATGTTTCCCATGCAAAGTCATAAACAATAGTTGAAAGGTTATGGGACAAAACACAATAAATCTGTTTTTTGTTTTTGTCGAAAACTCACTTCTGTGCCTCCCTGGAGAGTGTATATGGAAACTTTTACGTGATATTGGAATATCTTAAAAATCCAACATGAAAACAAATAGTAGCAGGGGTTGAAATCTGTTGCAAATTATCTATTCTGATATTTCGCCCATTAAAAAATGTTGCCTGAATTAGCATTTATCGCGTCTTGCCTCGAAACCCTTCAAAAACCCTCAGATGGGGCCAGGCCGCCAAACAAGCTGCAGACCAACAGAAGTGGAAAAGTCTTGTTTCTGCCTTATGCACCAGCACGATGTGGATAAAGTAATTTACTTGACTAACTTAGGTTTGTGATGTTTCGTAACATGGCGAAGTCATAGTCTTGCGGGTCCAGCCACGTGATATCTTCACGGATCTCCATCTTATTGGAATCTTTCGTCTGAAGCCAGAAATTAGCAATCAGAAATGTTTTAGCTCAGAATCCAGCCACATCTCTTTGAAATTGGTTACATATAACAATATGAACAACTGGAATTTAGGAGTAGATAAATACATGCATACACATAGTATTGTTGTTACTATCTTGTAATAGTACACAGGATAGGTATGATGTTCAGAAACACTGCAGCGATGCATGATGACAAAAGTTAAGTTTGCTTAAATACACTTGTATGTTTCATTTTACGAATAGTTTTATCACAATTTGTGGAAAGGTACACATTCATGCATATATTTTAATCTAAATTATACAGAGTTGCCACAGTGAATGATAGTGTCTGTTACATAGCTAAGCCAACATGTGCACACACACGCATGCACGCACGCACAGGCACACACACAATTTCCGACAAATTACCTTCGTCTTTGCAATAAATGAACAACAGTGGTAGGCGTAGCTGAGGGTGAGATGTTGAATCCTGGGAAATGCTTCTGGAAGAGGGAAGTCTTTCAGAGTCAATGTTTTGAAAGTATTTAAACTTTGCAGGTTCTGCAGACCTCGAGTTGGCAATGTCGGGAAATAATTCTCACCCAAATTTCTGCAAGAAAAACACACATATTGCAAACATTTTATAACGTGTGAAAAGAAAACGCACAACAAGTTCCATGACAAAATTGCTTAATGTTCTGCTGAATAAGTATAATTAACATGAGAGGCTCACTGGAGCTAACATTGTGTCCACATCAATCACATATCCTAAGTACAAAAAGGCAAAAATGGAAAAGTGCTTAGGGAGATTTTGAAAGGGTGGTGTTGAACAGCTGAGTGTGAGCGAGAATGGCAGAAGATCGCGACAGATGGAGACGACTCATTGAACAAAAAGGTGAAAAATCATAGGATATATTTGCTACAGGCAGCGTCATACATGAATATTACGAATACTCATGAAAGAACATTAAAATCCAATGCTAATATTCAAACTATTATGCAGAATACATACAGGTTTTTCAGGCTCGTCAATGGGGCAAAGGCATCCAGGTGAATCTCAGTAATCTCGTTGCTTTTAAGATCACTACAAATAAAAAACATGCAAGTATATAAGCTTGCATTGACAGTTCCTGGGTAGATGTTTTGGGGAGCTTGTCTGGGAGGAACTACCCTTTACTCAGAGCTGACATGTACTACGTAACATTAATGGGTAATTCTTATTTTAAA
The DNA here is from genome assembly GCA_033239005.1 of Lamellibrachia satsuma. Taxonomy (NCBI): domain Eukaryota; kingdom Metazoa; phylum Annelida; class Polychaeta; order Sabellida; family Siboglinidae; genus Lamellibrachia; species Lamellibrachia satsuma. The sequence continues at coordinate 206,826 of BSQZ01000005.1, forward strand.
TTAAATATACAATAACATAACATAACCGACTGATTTTCTTATACACAGGGAACATGTACTGATTCCATCCCAGTCAATATATTTGATTCTACGAAGTGGCTGATGCTGTTATCTGTGATTCTATTAAAACTGAATCCATTGCAGTCCTATACATTACTATATACTTTATATGATATACTACTACAAATATAAATATGTGTATGTTTTGTGATTAGTTAATGGTTTAATCAGAACGTGTTCAAAATGTGGGATATTACAGTCATTTCTCACGTTACCCGAGGGCTGACACAGTAACCAGTGTGACCGATAAGCCCATGTGCAGTTCTATTAAGTTCTGCTGGTATACTCAGAACCAAAGCAGTCTCAATCAAACATTCTGTTATGACAGTAAAAGTAAACAAAAGCCAAAACATGTTACATAAGTCGAGTTTGGACATAGACAGCATGGCCATATCGTATTGGCAAGTATAGTAATATATTTTCATTTGGCAAATGAATATTGCAAGATTACAAGCACTCGTGATGTACGATTATCTAACAGTATGACATGAAATTAAGATGCTGTGTGTTCAACAAGGTTTCCTTACTGGCACGATATTCTTAACTGTAGTTACAAATGGTTAGGTTTGAGTAACTCTTATAGGCACAGTCATTTAATGTAACAGTACTAGTGGCTGGCAATCTTTAACAAATTATGTTTTTGAAAAATATTTGTAGAAAAATATACTCGACAAGCACAAAGCACAGAGCACAAGACATTTTAATGCTTACAGATACTGGAGTTCTGGAAGTCCAACAAAGGTATCATTGAGCAGTTTCTCCAGGTAGTTGTGAGACAGTGTGAGGTCCCGCAGCAGGGTCAGACCCTCAAACGGCTTTTGGGGCAATGTCCTCAGCTTGTTCTCGGCCAGATTGCTACAGAACAAAACACTACTGGTCAACAATTGCTTGCAATCAAGTACATTACAGAGATACTCATTCTGCATGTTTTGCTAATACTCCATCCTCAACTGATTCAGCTGGTTCACTGATGCCCTAATACTCCATCCTCAACTGATTCAGCTGGTTCGTTGATGCCCTAATACTCCATCCTCAACTGATTCAGCTGGTTCGTTGATGCCCTAATACTCCATCCTCAACTGATTCAGCTGGTTCGTTGATGCCCTAATACTCCATCCTCAACTGATTCAGCTGGTTCGTTGATGCCCTAATATGTAGTGTGTAAATAGCTTAAGTAATACCCGCAGTCGGTGTGAAAGAAAGCTTCAGGGGGAAGCTATTGAGGAGCCGGTTCAAGTGGACTGGACACATGGAGAGAATAGAAGGGGAATGGTTGATAAAGACAGTGGATGCGCTCAGTGTGGAGGGTAGAAGGAGAAGTTGAAGACCAAGACTGAGATGCAAGAATGGTGTGAAGAGAAATTTGGTGGGATAAGGAGGGGAGTGGAGAACAAGAGTGAAGGATAGGCAGGTAATGGAGATGGGTGGTGGCGACAGCAGTCAGAACAGTGACGGAAGAAAACAAAAATCAACAACTGACACAGAGGCCAACTTCACCCGGGACTACAGGGATAAAGAAATGAGCAACACCACTGGTTCATTAGAATGGAACAACAAGCACTCCATAAAGACATTACAGGCTTGATGGTCACCCAGGTCCAGCAGTTATAACTCGCACTTATAAGTAACGAAGACAACAGATACTTGCAGGACCCGTAGCTGTTGGCAATCCCGCAGGTGAGGTATCTCTGTGATCTTGTTCGAGTGGACATCGCTGTAACAAATACAGGCATCTTAAAGAGCCTTGATGATCACACACTCTTAGCTCACACCATGTATAGCTTCAATGAAGTGAGTTCACAACAGGTTACACATCAATGCTCATACAGGATCTTTTATTCCCCCAGCATAGACACTGCATGGAATGCGACAACATAAATGTGCCAACTAACTCATGACAATATAAATGTGCCAACTAACTCATGCCAATATAAATGTGCCAACTAACTCACAGGCAATATAGATGTGCCAACTAACTCACAGGCAATATAAATGTGCCAACTAACTCTTGACAATATAAATGTGCCAATTAACTCATGACAATATAAATGTGCCAACTAACTCTTGACAATACAAATGTGCCAACTAACTCTTGACAATATAAACGTGCCAACTAACTCATGACAATATAAATGTGCGAACTAACTCATAACAATATAAATGTGCGAACTAACTCACAGAATCCTGAGCTTGGGAAGTCTGTGACAGAGGTCTTGAGGGAGGGCCAAGAGACTGCCCCGGTCCAGGGCCAGGTGCTCCAGGTTGATTGTCCCTGTCAGGTTTGGAAACTCGTGCTGGTCCTGCATCTCAGACAATATCCTGTGGCACAGGAGGCAGACAGGATTTAGAGGTAAGTAGGCTCCAGTCGGTCATGGTTGATCAGTTGGTTGTGGTTAATCAATTATTTTTATGTATGTATGTACTATGTATGTATGCACGTGTGTACACATACAAACACAGATAGATGATTGTGTGCATGCGTGCGTGCATGCAGTTGTGCATGAGTGACCATACATATCATACTGTTTAGGATTCTATTACTTTGTGTACTTTTACTCTATGGCCATTAAATTCTTGTATGTTTGTTCCTAAACCATGCCATCAGATGTTTGTTTGCACTTCTGTATACGTAGTCCTTCTTCACGTAGCAATATTGTTAGAATCTGGGGTTGGCATGTAACGAAGTAAAAGTACTTTGTTACAATACTGGAGTAGTTATTTCAAGTGATCGGCATGTAACGAAGTAGAATTTTGACTAAATACTTTTACTTGTAATGAAGTAGTTTTATTTAAAGTAATGCAACTTTTTACTTCGTTACTTTTATTTACTTCGCAATATATATTAAAAATTTTTTTTTGCCGAAACCACTGCTGCCGGTGACGCTCCACCATCAACGACATTTCATAAACTTTGCATAATGCTGATGTAAGCGATCATATTTGCATACAAACCCCTCTTTGGGAAATCGACGCAACCATTGTTTTATATATACGTCAGTGACACAAAGTCTGTCAAATATTGGCATAGGTCAGGTCAAGGCCGTTGACATGGAATGTCACTTCGAGCACACAACGCTTGAACGCTATCTCAAACCACGATGCAAATGTCTCTGTTGCACCATATAAACTATTAATTAGTAAGTTTCCAATACGTATTATAAATATTAAAATTTGCAATTTCGACAATGTATTGATAATCCTCATACACTGACGCAATTCTGATATTTGTGAGCGAAGGCGCGTCATGGATCGAGAACTTCACTGATTTTCGCCCATTGTCAGCAACGGCCTTATCGGCTTACATCAGCATTAAACAGTATTTTTCTTTCACGAATAAAATTCATATTGAGATGTTTAATCAATTCATAGTAATGATTACTCTACAGAACTAAAGAGTAAAGAATTGATACTCTGCCATTTTACAGCATCTTTTCCCAGCAATGGCTTATTCAAGCTGACCCATAATATTAGAGACAGGGACAGGGTCCCTGACAGGTCACTTTTAATTGCAATAACAACAGCATTCCTGGGTTGCACTGGTCTGTCTTCTGATCAATTCTAGCCCCAGCTGGTATCAGGTAACCAACACAGCTAGCTGCTAAAGCGTGTTGTTTCAATGTTTGTGTGAACTGATAAGACATGTCTGGGAAGACATGAGAAGGTGGGAGTTCGCAAGCCAGATGGCTTCATTAGGTATCAAATGTGTTTGTTAATTTTACTATGGACAGTGCTAGGTGGTATTACCTCTGACCAGTTTCCCTGACAGGCTACTACTACTATTACCCGGTACTACTGGACTGACTCCCTACCTACTCAGATACAATCACACCTGCGTATACATATCCTGTTGTACAATCTCGCTCCTCCTATAGCCCAGTGGAACAGGTCGATAAAAAGACGGATTGTGCCTCATCATTAATTAAGTTCTGTATTTAACTGAAATTATTTGATGTTGTGAGCTTTCATTAATGATAATGTAATTTTCCAACCATCCAAGTGAGCACCATGTTCAAGGGTGGCAGACCGATTGACCAGCTAAGGCTGTCTGGGAACACTTTGTTATATGCAGAGTGGTTGCAAAACAATTACCAGATGCATGCTGTGTAATATATACAATATTACTCATGATTTTGTTGTTATTTCTAAGTGTTGTACTTTTACTTCTACTCTTACTTCAAGTACTTTTGAAAAGTAGTTTTACTTTTTACTCAAGTACTTTTTTACAAAGTACTTCTACTCAAGTAGTTTTTAGATGAATTACTTTTACTCAAGTACAAAATTAAAGTAATTCAGTCAACCCTGGTTAAAATACATGGAGACAGATGACAATACAATTGACATTACATTTACACAACCTTTAATATTTTTTTAACACTACTTTCCTCGATGCAACAACTTATTACTAGGAGGATATCAGAAGTAAACTTGTGACTTACAGATTCTCAAGCTGTGGAAGGTTGGCAAATGTGTTTGTGTGAACAAACAATATCTGGTTGTTCTTCAAGTGCAGAATCTTCAGTTTCGTTTTGTTGTGAAAACAGCTTTCGGACAGGTACTTTATGTCATTGTCAGATATGCTCCTGAAATGTAACAGGTGGTGTTATCTGATGTTCCTCAATCACAACGTTCAGTGTCTTTGTAAACAGTCTGCCATGGACAGATTATTGAGGTATTAACATGAAAATACAGATGAGATGAGATACTAATACCAACAATCATCGACACATGACCATGAACAGAAACATGAGTTGAGGCATGACCATGAACAGAAATATGAGTTGAGGCATGACCATGAACAGAAACATGAGTTGAGGCATGACCATGAAGAGAAATATGAGTTGAGGCATGACCATGAACAGAAACATGAGTTGAGGCATGACCATGAACAGAAATATGAGTTGAGGCATGACCATGAACAGAAATATGAGTTGAGGCATGACCATGAACAGAAATATGAGTTGAGGCATGACCATGAACAGAAACATGAGTTGAGGCATGACCATGAACAGAAATATGAGTTGAGGCATGACCATGAATACATGCATTCAAATTAATGAACAACCTACCCAAGACTGCTAAGCCTTCAAACACATTTGAAATGATAATGATAACCTTGTAACAAATTAAGTGTTTGTAAATATCTTGTGCCTTATAACACGTGGACGTTGTGCGACTTACAGTTCTGCCAACAGAGGGAGCTGTGCAATAGCAGTTGGCACCTCGGTCAGGTGGTTTCTGTCCAGCTCCCTGAAACAAACCTCATAGTTTGACCACTTGACCACAATATCCAAGTTTAACACTAAGATAATACTAGCTTTAAGTAACTAAAACATTATTTCTTACCTGGTTCTTTCTTATATTATAAAATATTTGGATTTTTTATGTTTTCAACAAACCAATATATCCACAGCAGAACTAAAATATCACTGCTTTTATTAGTAAAGTACATAATGTTATTTTTAAAAGAGAAAAAAAAAAATTCAAGACTTAATATTTGGAGCCTTTTGGCAACAAATAATGCTTAAACAGAAATATAATGAATATCATATCATCTGTTACATAGACCAAAAACCAGGTAAACAATAAGGGCCAAAGTTAGGCAAAGCGGATTACAATGTTGATGCAAAAATAACACTCTTCGCCAATCTTCTACAAGTCACAAGCAACACATCGTATGTTGGCAACCATAGACGAGTAGTCATGAAACTGTGCTCACAATATCCTGAGGTCCTCTAGCCCATCAAAGGCATGTAGACTGATTTGTTTGATGGCGTTGTTGTAGAGCAATCTGAAACAGATATACAGTTGTTGGCAGAAGAAAGACTGGGGAAAACATGGTGTCGTCTGGAAGAAGTACATTGCACGGATGAAGATTGGCCAGCTATTAACACCGTTCTCACAGAGAACAATAAATGAATGGAACAGATTATCAACAGATTGCGTAAATGCTAGCAGTGTGAATATGTTTAAAAACAAAATTGTCAAATATCACAGAAGGATGGGTTACATATAGATGAACATTTTGTTGACTCTCGATAAGCCAATTGCTTCCTTGTCCACTTACCATCTGGGCCTTTTGCCTTGGATGGCAATCTTGTTAAATCTGGTTAAATCTTGTCAAATCATTCACAGTTGAAAGTGCCGGTGATTGAAGTTTTTCAAATTAAAAGATTCGTAGTTCCAAAAGAACACGATTCATTAGAAATGAAAGTAAAACAAGAAATGGACAATTGGAGGCAAAGAGGCACTATTTCCAAGATAAGTTGAATGAAAGCAAGAATTGCACTTACAACACAGCCAAGTCTGTCAATGCTCTAAAAGCGTAGTCTGGCACTTCCTCCAGCTTGTTCCCAGCCAGGGTTCTGGAAACAACATAATTATTCGTTAAAGAGTTAATCAATAAAAACACAATGAAATAAAATCCAATAAATAAAATCCACCAAATATAAATTAGCTAACACAATAATGGACCCACCTTTCAATACACCACTGAATATTTTGTAGTGGAATTTGCAAATTATTCCATAATTTCTGAACTGATCATTTAGTCCAACATATTAATGTTGGCCTACATAGTAGAACATACAAGTCACCCCATACTGCAGACATCACACGAGTGTCGGAGTGAACTTACAGAGCTCGCAGTGATGAGAGATTGGCAAGTGCCTTGACCGGAACAACTCTGAGGAGGTTCTCGTCCAACCAGAGTTCTTGCAGTGAGTCCATCCCCACAAAACTCTCGTCCTCTATATGTGTTATCTTGTTCCTGCTCAGCCATCTGTCAACAATGAAAGTACAAGACTTGCCAACACAACACATCACAAACAGGTAAAAGGTTTAACATGATTCAAGAAGATTGTCATCCAAGGCAAAGTCTCAGAAAGCAAGTGTACGAGGAAGCCATTGGCGTATAACCCGCCCTCCTGAGATATGTGTCAACCTTGTTTTTAAACATATTCACGCTACTAGCAGTTACACAATATGTAGACAATTTTTTCCATTCATTGATTGTCCTATTTGAGAATGAGTACTTCCTCATATCCAATCTACACTGTCCTTGGGACTGTTCAAAGAATTTCATACTTCACCCCTGGCAGACCTGTTCATTCCAATGCCAACTTGACATCCATGGGAAGCATTCTAACGATTACTGCACAAAGACTATTGGTTCACACATCCACCATTGTCTACATCCAGGTACTCATTTACACAGCTGAGTGAACTGTCTATAGCCAGATACTCATTTATACAGCTGAGTGAACTGTCTATAGCCAGGTACTCATTTATACAGCTGAGTGAACTGTCTACAGCCAGGTACTCATTTATACAGCTGAGTGAACTGTCTACAGCCAGGTACTCATCTATACAGCTGAGTGAACTGTCTACAGCCAGGTACTCATTTATACAGCTGAGTGAACTGTCTACAGCCAGGTACTCATTTATACAGCTGAGTGAACTGTCTACAGCCAGGTACTCATTTATACAGCTGAGTGAACTGTCTACAGCCAGGTACTCATTTATACAGCTGAGTGAACTAGAGCAACACGAAGTGAACGAAATTATCCAAAGTTTCAAAATAACAGCAAGAGGATTTGAACCTGAGAGTCCGATGTTCTAACCACAACGCCACCGCCCCACTACATTTCTCAAGTTGGCATTGGAATGCACAAGACAGACACTCACATGGTACCCCAGGGGAAAGGGTGAAGAAGAAGGCTGAGAAACACCTGGTGTAGAAAAGTGGAAGCAGAGATGACAAAATCAGGACGTACATGGAAACAACTGGAAACACAAGTCCAAACCCACGTCCAGTGGAAAGGAGTCATTAATGGCCTATTGCTCTGCCAGGGATTGAGAAGGCCTAAGTCAGGTAAGCAAAGACAAGACTTGCGCGTTGTGCTGATATAGCAACCATGCATGAGACACATCACTCATTCCCTGTGTACCTTGCTACATCCACTAATACAGTGTGGATTTATGATTATTGTTTTAAAAATTTTGTTTTTAAATTTTAATGTCACTTTTAATACTGCCACCTTTTAAACACTGGAAACTGCTAGCTTCGCACATTATTCCTGATATAGAGTTTATTCCTTACAACAACATATAAATAATGACCACTAGTTGATATCACTTTCTTTTGGAACAGCAATTGAAACAATTCCCTATTTTTATAGTTTCCGCCAACTGTTTCTGATTGATATCTACAATAAGAACTTATAAAATTTTAGAACTATCCCCTGAAAGAATAATTTGTTGTTGTATATAAAACACATCCAAACTAAGAGATTACAATGGGCAATTTGTCAAAACAATGTTGCCACCTGGGGGTTTGCAGCAGTACTAAATGGTTGGTTACATGCCTCTCCACTAGGGGCTACTGCTGCAAGAATTGGCTTACAACTGCATTCTGAGCCATGCAAGTCAGCCATGTTCATCATCAGTATGACAAAACACAGCAAGGTCAGTGTCTCATTAAATATGTTGATCAAGTCTTTTACTTTGATAGAGCTCAATGTGGCTACAACCAGTTTGTGTAAATCAAGTATAATTTCCAGACTTGGGGTGAAACACATATAAATTCCAATTCAAAATATACACCAATTGTGAATACCAATACCACCAGCGAGTAGCCTTATACCGGAGAATAGCCTTATACCGGCGAATACGAAAATCACGAATATTATCAAAGGTAACTCCTAAATTCCATGCTGAGATGGTCAGTGTGAAATTCTGGTTCCGTTCAATTAGGTGTCGGGGAAAACAATCAAGTTTATCACACTGATTTTGTGAACCAATAATAAGAAACTATTTCATCTGCATTTAACCTTAATTTGCTGTCAGTCGTCCACTGGAAGAAATCATGGAGAACAATCCCTGAGCTGGTTTAAGGAGCAATTTGTATCTGGGTTGGCCAAGAAAGGTAAATCTGTGTATCACCTGCATATATACATTGTGTGTGTATGCGTGCGTGGGTGGGTGGGTGTGTGCGTTCGTGCGTGCGTGCGTGCGTGTGTGCGTGCGGAGTAGTGTAAAGAGTAGAAGTATTGGTACAAGGACAGAACCCTGAAGAGCACCACATGAAGTGGGTAGTGTGGCTGAAAAACAATTAGCTAGCTTCACTATTTAGTTTGTATCAGTTAAATATGATGAAGACCAGCTAAGGGCTGTACCAGATATGCCATACTACATTAACATGCGTTTAATGAGTATGTTATGATAATATCAAAAGCAGTAGATAAATCAATTACATATAAAAACAAGTAAGCAACCACTGACATACACAACACCAAAAATTAACAATGTCATCTTTTTTTACAGCAGATTCTTTAATTTCTGCATATTATGGTACATAATGGCAAACAGATATTATGATATATGCAACATATGATATGTTATTGATTATTTGTAGCGAATAATTTGACTTTTGACTTGAAAGATACATGATGTAACTGAAAAAGTAATTGAAAAATATTTAAAACATTTTCACCAATCCCAGTTACTTAAAAAAAAAACAGTTCCAAGTGGAATAGGTGTTTAAATTCCAGTTACAATGTAATTGACCCACAGTCTCATAATTTCTACTGAAGACTTATAACATGGTAGCATATGCATTAAACATAAATGCCAACATCTATCTGCATCAATGAATACAGACACAGTTTTAATTGTTACATACATATGGTTGTGTCTACCACATATGGTTGTGTCTACCACATATGGTTGTGTCTACCACATATGCAAGACCAACACATGGATTATTTTTTTAGTTTATATTTACCTCAAGAATTTAATTAATCTTGAAGAAAAATAATCCGTTGAGACACACTATCTTGCAATATGCTCAATAAACTGCTTTAGCTGTTCTACTTGATCAACATTGTGCTGAACATGATTTATCTAGCACTAAGTTGTGACGCAACAGGTGCTGCTTAACAACTAGTACATCAAGCTTGAACAACACAACTTTGGCACGTATAGCTTGTACAAGAACAACAACTGGTGTGTACAATGTGTGCACGAACAAGAATGTACACTTACAGCTTATACAGGAGCAACAACTGGTATATATATATATATATATATATATATATATATATATATATATATATATATATATATATATATGAACAACTTGTACATACAGCTTGTACATGAACAACAACTTGTACGTACAGCTTGTACATGAACAACAACTTGTACGTACAGCTTGTACATGAACAACAACTTGTACATACAGCTTGTACATGAACAACAACTTGTACGTACAGCTTGTACATGAACAACAACTTGTACGTACAGCTTGTACATGAACAACAACTTGTACGTACAGCTTGTACATGAACAACAACTTGTACATACAGCTTGTACATGAACAACAACTTGTACGTACAGCTTGTACATGAACAACAACTTGTACGTACAGCTTGTACATGAACAACAACTTGTACATACAGCTTGTACATGAACAACAACTTGTACGTACAGCTTGTGCATGAACAACAACTTGTAAATACAGCTTGTACATGAACGACACCTTGTACATACAGCTTGTGCACAAATGACAACTTGTACATACATGAACGACAACTTGTACATACAGCTTGTGCACGAATGACTTGTACATACAGCTTGTACATGAATGACAACTTGTACATACAGCTTGTACATTAATGACAACTTGTACGTACAGCTTGCGCACAAAAGACAATTTGTACATACAGCTTGTACATGAATGACAACTTGTACATTAACATATAACTTGTACACAAACAACTACTTGTACATATAGCTTGTACATGAACAACTAATTGTACATATAGCTTGTACATGAACTACAAATGGTACGTACAACTTGTGCAGAAACTGCAGGTCTTTGAAAGCACCAATCGGAACTGACAAAAACTGGTTCTCTGCAAGATCTCTGCAGAAAAAAATGTTGCTTATTTACTTGGAATTAAGTAAGACAACCACACATGAGGAGAACTTGACATGTCACGGACCACAGAGCTTGGAGTCTCCATCCATAAACCAACTAACATTTCAACAAATTTAAAAAAGGCCCAGATGGCAAGTGGACAAGGAAGCCATTGGCTTATCGAGAGTCCAACAATGTTTCATCTATGTATACCCCATCCTTCAGAGATATGTGTAAATTTTAAATGCTAGAACAATATTTGTGCAAGATGTCACATTCTACACCATTACTTGTAGTTCCAAAATATCCACTAGGTGGCGACACTATTTGAAGGTCCCCCATATCAAACATCAGTGTTTATTATTTAAATAGTCACAGACCATCTGAGGTTCCCAGTAATCACCCGATGATGTGCATCAATGACACGTTTATCAATGAATCACTCATGTACATATAAAAACAACATGATTACTCCGTCCTTGTTAAAAGAAACATTACTGTTGCCTACAGTAATTCTCCTGGTGTTCAATAGGCCAGCTATTGGTGCTGCAGTGTTAATGTCTGAGCCATGTCTGAGTGGATGATTTCCCGTGATGTGTCTTTGTTGACTCATCGTCATATTGCCTACCCAGGGTAGTCACTGCTCATGCATAAATCTATTGTTATATGTATAAATCTACAACAGCTGATCATTCTCATCAAGTTGATTGTTCACAACAAAGTTAGCAGACTGTGTTACAAATTTGGTTCGCAGTGAACAAACTGTCCCTTAGTGTCAACAAAATCAGTTTCATGATATTTGGAAAAAACAGAAATATACCTGGTATAAGTATAACCGTTAATCAAGAGAACAGAAAGAGTGTATCAAACAAAATTCCTGGGTATAATCATCGATGATAAGCTATCCTGGAAAGCACAAATTCAATTGGTTAAATCCAAGTTAGCAAAAACAACGTCGATAATTTACAAATCCCGAAGCTTATTAGATGTCAAGTCACGGTCCTTGTTATACTTTTAACTTTTTATGCCTTATATTGGCTACTGTTCTAAGATTTGGGGCAACATGTATCGCTATAATTTATGGGCCATATTTTGTTTACAAAAAAGAGTTATGTGAATTATATATGGAGCAAAAGCTCAAGACTATATCAACAACTTGTTTATTAACCTTGATGTTATGAAGTTTTTTTATTACACTGAGTATCAGACGGCTATCACAATGTACAAGGTGAAATACAATTTACTTCTGAAAAACATTCTGAAACTTTTTTATTCGAGAGACGACTGTCATGTTACAAGACAGAAAGATAAATTTAACCGAAAGTATGTTCGTACCACACTGAAGGCTATGTGTATGACTACAGTTGGAGTCAAGCTGTGGAATAGTTTATCTGCATGCCTAAGAAAATGTCAAAATAATTCTACATTCAAAAAAGGTACACATCATCTATTATTGAGATACCTGTATATGGCAATAATGCAGTCATGAGATTTTGTGTATGTTACAATAGATTTTCAATTCTTATTATTATTAACTTGATTGATGTTGTATTGTTTATTAATACCATTACGTTGTAATACAATTTACAAACCACTAGCAACAATGTATCTTTAACAACAGCATAACTGAAAGTACTTGTTGTCCAACTCATCATTAATACTGTATATAAATGTATGTGTGACAATTTTTTTCTAAATCTAATATACATTATGATGCTATACTACTATACTGCTGTTGTTATATGACATTGGAAATAAATATTTTTTATTTGATTTAACTTATTATCAGGTTTCAGACAGCACTTTACAATTCATATGTGGCATGCAGTGCTGCCACCTGGTAAATGGAATAAAACTAAAGGTGAGGCAAACATCAAACACGTGTAACTACGACAACCCAGGAGTCGTTCTGACAAGTCATTTACCATGGGACGAACCAACATTGATTGGATTTGTCTCAATTATCACACATGGACCAGGCATGTATCAATATTAACACCCAATTCACACCTAATTAAGAGGTTATTGCCTGTTGATCGTCTAGGTGATAAGCTTAGCAATCAAGCACATCACAATGTCTGAGAACTTGGCAAGATACGACTAACTGGGGACCAACTTAATAAGAATATAATATGGCTGTTGAGGAGCTGTTGGGCAGAAAGCCAGGCAATGGTGGGCTGTCGGTGGGTCATTGGAGGGCTGTTGGTGGTTCATTGGTGGGCTGGTGTGTACATATTTCCCACCCCTGAAGGGTGGTAGTGCCTGGTCCGATTACACAAATTAAATCAATTACTTCTCCAATAAAAATAAAGTCAAATCAGATGCGTTATTCAGAACCATTCTAAAAGGACAACCTTCCTCTGGCGTACTTGTTATGAATAATCTACTGATTATGTAAGCAGGTTTTCTAATTAAGAACCCTAATTAAGTTGATTTTCAACTTGTGTAAGTCTGCACTTTTAAGGTTTTTTTAATACTGTAATTGGATTAATTGCTGCTGTTACGAAATACATTGTGTACATGAGGAAGGAGAAAATCACACTGACAGTTTGTGGTTGGATTGGCTGTGGTTTGTGGTCAGATAGGCTGCAACCCAACATCCCAGTGTACAGGGTTTGTAGTAAGCCACATAGTGTTGTGGTTACTCCTATAACACAATCCATAGGTAAAATTTCAAGCAACAAACTATACAAGACAAATTTATTTCTTTTTCATTGAAATCTGGCTCCCAACATTGGCTGTGTGCGTGCGTGCATGCGTGTTTGTATGTGCACGCGTGAGTGCGTGCAGTCATGCATGCGTACATGCGAACACAACATCTATACAGACTAACTCATTATCATCCATTAATGAACCACAGTTTTGTCATAGTTTGATAGTTATCTGTTTAAACTGAACGTTTTGCTATAAATAATCTGCCAAATGGCAAGGTTGATATTCATATACAGATAACGGTCAAATTATGTTTTAAAATGATGTTTCACTATAACATATTTGAATGGTCAGGATGTTGGAAAAGATATGGTTTATATTACATAACAAGATCTTATGACCAAAACAATCAGACTGCGTAGCTTTAATCAGAAGTGCCAAAGCGATGGAAAATAACAAGGAAAGATGAACTCAAGTGATTTACTCACAGTTTCTGTAGTTGAATCAGACCAGTAAAGACTGTCGCTGGCAGACTGGTCAACAGGTTATCATCCAGCTTTCTGAAACACATTGTACTTATTGGTTAACTATGACTAATATAAGATGATGTTTTAAGCTATGTAGACAAGAATTAAATTACAATACAAATTTCTTCTATTGCGCTAAAATCCTCGTGAGACCCAAGCTCAGCAGTGCACCAAAATAAAACAGGTTAAGTTGTTCCTAATCGATATGCAGTTCCAGTTGTTGAAAGTTGGATTGGTATGCTAATGAGCTATGGAGGATAAGCAAGTTTAGTTTATGATAAAATGTTGTTATATTTCCTACAGATTTAACATTAAACGGGAATGAGTTCCGATATACACAGTTGATGTATCTGACATGAAAGCGTTACTGTCACTTCTTTGTGGTTGTATCTTCAAAGTAAACGTGTAAACACAAAATTTCAAAAGTACAGATAATTTAAGACAAAACAAAAGTCATGGTTTTGGGGCTATGCACCTAAGAAATAATAAAAACTAACCATGTGCAACTAAGATCAAGAATATCACGCCAGTGGTTTACTCAGAATGTGTTCTAAAATTTGGAGATTCCAGTCACTTCTCTGGTTAACTGATTGCTGACATGTTAACCAGCGTGACTGAAAAGCGCACGCGCATTTCTACAAAATCAGGTAACATAGACTACTTATGGCATATTATGCTCTACTGCATGGTATACATAGAACCAACACAGTCTCAAACAATCATGCTCTTTTGTCTGAGAGAGGACTAGTTTAGTAAACAAAGACCAAAATATGTTACATAAGTTGAATTTGGACTCAAACAACATGGCCATATCCTACTGGCAAGCATAGGAATAGGTGTATACAAATGTGTTTTCATTTGGCGAACGAATATTGCCTGACTACAAGCACTAGTGATGTAAGGTTATCAAACAGTATGGCGCGGTCCATGAAATTAATTCTTTCTATCCCAGAGGCCCATCCAAGATAAGCCTGCTAGTTCCCAAGCAGATTTGCTTTTGCACCAATTTTATGTTTTTTGTCTGAATGTTTGTTCAATGTTCATGTTATATTTGTTATGCTTTATGTGTCAGCATGTACCATAAACTATATACGAAATGAAACCTCATGAGCCTGAAGGACTGGACATCCCGCTATATAAAAACATACCTTTACTTTTTATTATGATGTTGTTCTTACAATAAAAATATTGTCCAGCTGAAGCATATCTGATCTGATATACCCCAAATTAGTTAATCCCGATTTTGATCATATTTGATCTTTGGCTAGGTCATTGCATCAACAAGTTTCACCCAGGAAACTAGATTGGGTTCATAGCAAGTTCTTGAGATACGACAAACTGATGTTAGCGCAATGGAAATATTCATGCTATAACAGGTTCTGTAAAATCTAATTATATATATTATTACGTGATGCGAATATAACTCCACCATTTTCAAGACAACACTGTTTTCATCAAATGGTTTTCCCAGTTTTTTGGTGCCTTTACACCATAATGACCACATCTCATGATTGAAACCGACAGCTCACTGAACGTAAACACCACAGGACATGGATGGGTTTGAAGCATTTAGGAACATTCTGCTGCCAACAGTAAATGCCCGGTCTGCCAGACATATACGCAGCTGAAAGTCTTGCAGTTCTAATTAGCAGGAAACACAATACATCTAAACAGGATACTTGAAAACAATTCCACTCTGGACTAGTTTTGTGGCAGGATTTGTTTACTAAGCTTTATTGATCAATATTCTAAGTTTTTCTGATGCCAGCCATGTAGCGTCAGGGTTCGAAATTAACGGCGGTCCAGTGGCCCGAGTCTACCAAAAATGCGTTGGACCACCAAACTATTCATGTGTGGTGGTGCAGTGGGCCACTGGAAATGTGCCATTTTTTAGACCATGTTCACCTGTGAGCCAGTGCCAAAAGCACCTGGCGGTCTTTCTATTGGCTGATAAAACACAGGCAATACTCTATATGACGAGACATCGACCAACACACTTGCGCCACTGACTTGCCACCATCAGACATGGAAAACGCACCAGTTCACCGATAAAAACTGAATGTTGAAATATCGCTTGATCTTGCTTCAGAGCTCTGATCTCGCGTTAGACATATATGGAGACAGCTTGCCTTGTTATCGGAAGCGAGGCTTTGTGGGGAGAGTGCGGTTATTATTGATGTAATTTAAACATATGACACATTTCACTGCACTGGACGAACATGTACGCAACTATTTGTATTAATCACCACAGGAAAGATATCTACAAACAAAAGCCCGACATGTTTACACATTTGAAGCATGTATGCCAAAATCACGTGCTGACATATATATATATATATATATATATATATATATATATATATATATATATACAGGGTAAAAAAAACTTATTAAAAAAAAAACTGATTTTTAAAATTTAAATCGGATGGATTTTTTTATTTTTTTTAAAATCTGGTATATATATAAATTTATATATAGATGTTTATATTTATAAACTCTTTCAAACATGTTCTATTCAAAACGATTTGGGTACTTGTCTTAACAGAGGGTACTTGATTTTTGCTTATATAAAGATACTAGGCAATGTCCACAAGGCCTCACCCCCTGTAGTTCCATAATCTGTCTTAGAAAGGAAAGTATGCTGTGTGTATGTGGCTGTAGCAGTGGTAATTATTGTTTGCTGAGAGGGTGGATTAGCACCTGACCAGGGCTCTGTGTACTCTATGGGTCTCCAAGCAGACCTGAAACTGGTACAGTATTAAACAATTGTCACCAAAACTATCTCACTTGAGTCAACATACTGAATTGGTAACAACTAGCACAAGCTCTAAGTGGACTTTAACACAGGGCCTCTGACTTGAAAAGATACTTGCTCTGGAAGACAAGTTTGTGTGGCTTCACTTCATTCAGAAAGGGAATAGCTCAAACATATACATGATTTTTTTATTTTTTTTGGAGTGATTTAAATCATGATTTAAATCATGATTTAAATCAAATGATTTAAATCAAACAATCCTGTATACATACATACATATATATATATATATATATATATATATATATATATATATATATATATATATCTTGCCATACAGTGTCAGCGTGGCTTCCGAACTCCATAGGAATTGTGCAGTAATGTCTTTTTTATTCACAACACGTTTTTGTCTTTTGCAATTAATCGATGAAATAATTCTTATTGATTTAGAATATTGATCTCCTAGACAAAGTTTTCCACACAATTTGTCCATGATTTGGACTAAGATCCTGCGGTACACATTATCACCAGACAGCAAGAGAATTATTTCTACAAAAACAATTTTGGTTTTCACTATTTTCACAAACATCAATCAATGCGATATTATATTTTCCATGTTTTCCCACGTGTATGTTCTACAACTGATAGTTGCTGTGTAGTATCATTTCATTTAAACATTCATATACAGCCATCATAAGACATGATACCTCTACGACATATGCATTACTCTAACTACAAGTTATTAAAGTCTAACGACAAAATCATGGAACCTCCAATGACCTCCGTGTCCAAGTCATCTCTCTGAATTCCAATTCAAGTCACAAGTCATGATAATGGACAACTCAAGTCAACAAGTCTGACAGAAGGTACCTCTTGTTTAGCATCCAAAATCTTTTGATTCTTTATGACATGTGCCATATAAGCCGAGGTAGCAATGTAATTGAATAAAAGGAAAATGAACAACTCGGGTGCGATACAGACGCCAGATCCCTTCCTGGTACATACCGATAGCCGTTTTCTTCCTACCTTTAATTCTTTGACTTTTCAAGTGCATTTATTTCTGCCACTTTATTTTCAACAACTCTTTGTTCACGCTGCCAACATAACACCACCAACAACAGTCAATGACATTTATGTACTCTGCTATTTAGTACCAAACAAGAGTGCAACTTGTTTGAATAAAAAACCAAGCATGTCTACCACAACTTAAAAGATTGTTTGTTTTTCATGTAGGCCGTGCCAGAGGATAAACAACAAACTGACAGAAATGAAAAACGATCGATGGCAAAAAGCCACAGAATCTTTACCTCACCCAATTTAGAAACTAAAACGCCGACATGACTGGCATTTAATTCTGAGCAAATATCACAAAGGCGGATTTTTTCCTCTTGGAAACACACACCCACGGCTGCCTGTGCATCTCTAATTAACTTCCCATTCAGAGATAAAGCTGAGTTTTTCGACTTGAAAGCATTTTCCTGTATTTGCTTTTGACTCTCTAATGAAACCCAATCTTTTGTGTGAAGACGGATGTGGCAAAAAGCTGCCGAGAGCAGCCTATGTTCAAGACCACAATGTAATTAGTGCCACATATGAGAAAAGATGAATGAAGCTAGTTTTATTTGCAACAATAACACGTACAATGTTATAATGAAACCTGATAAGAATACAAAGCATCTGCCAGATATACTGGCACGAAGACTGATTATTTATGTAGGAAAATATCCTTACATGCTGTGTAGAACTATAACAATGAAACTACATTATTTTGCCGCTGCAGTACTTTATTTGTTGGTTTAGATAAATCAACATGGATGTCAACATTGTATGTTAATTGAACAGTCAAATCTTTACTGAAAGCTAAACAAAGTCCTTATTTGAAGGGACCAAGATGTGCAACAATGCAATACCAAATTAGAAATTGGTAAAATATTAACAATTTAAACTATGTATCTACATTTTTGTATTTTTTAAGACTTTTATTTTAGTCTGATATAAACAACTAAGGAGTACATGTCATCCATTAACATTAACATAAATACATTATCAACAAAATATTGTGCTCTGTAAACTGCCTGTACATTGTCAACTTTTGTTGTGAGTCACACGTTTGTGCGACTGGATCAGCTCACATTACACATTTGTTGCCACGATAAAATTTCTTAATCGGATATACAACTGTTAATTGCGCCGGCCAAGTCAACACTTGACTCCAGTTTTGTTGAGTTGCGGTTGCATACATCGCATGATTAATCCATTTTATGTCAAACTTGAAACAAAAGTTTTGCAATGTGCCCCTGGCATAAGTCAAACATTGGCACATAGTATAACCTGATTTTATTTGGTCTTGCTAGACATTATTCTTATCCCACAATTTCTTTGGCGTCTGAACTCACAAGAATATGCATTCATTACCAATGAGGAATGAATAAATGTTCTGTGAGCATCACTGTTCAAAATATGACTGTTGTGTTGTTGAATGCCAGAGTTCTAGGAGCTCGGCAGAGAAACAACTCTTGGAAACACATTAATGTTCATATTCATTTACGTCAGACACGAGGCGACACTTCCTGACTGACTAGCAACACAATGATGCTTGACGACAGAGTTGTCAACAACACAAGTCAGAATGTCAATCTGGTAAAAGTGACAATTGGACAGGATTCATCTTGGCAGTTTCATTGGTTACTGCTACAAACTTATGCTATTTCTAGACATCGGTTTATTGCGTGAGAAGCTACGTAAAGGTTGTGACACATGTGTACCGCGCATGGGATGTTTACGATCACAGGTAATTACAGCACCTGATTTACTATTTTGTTAATCTTCAGCTGTTTATGTCCCCACAGACCTAGTGTTGGCAAACAGAGATATTCTTCTCAACAGACATGTGACACTGCATGAGGTAACCTTCTGCTTGGTTTATTTCCTACCAAAGAGAAATTTCAAACAGATATGAAACCATTTCAGTTCATTTGTTTCTGGTTCTTTAGTGTATCATATTCTATCTATTACGCATACATGCCCTAATTAGCATACACACCCTTTTTAAACAACAGGATCCATAATTATTGTAATTTGACCAGTGTGGAGCAACTGAAAAGTGTCGCCATCTGATGTTAAACAGTTGGCACCATTTTTCAGTTGTTCTACGCTAGTCACCAAATTACACCACTAGTGTTAAACAGTTACATTTATTTTTCTAGAGAAAAAAATGTGGTGTACGCTTATAAGAACAGATTCCTTGAAATGTTTCCATGGCCCAATTTTTTACAAGCCTACTGTACGCTTATTAAGTTGACTACAATATGTTATACAGAAATTTGTACATTTTCAGGAAATACTTAAATGTCAATTTGGCGTTGCACTTGTGTTGACAACATGACTCCAAGCAAGTTAGCAGTTGACTTCCTGGTGATTTGGAAGGTTAGATAATACACGTGTGATCAATTCTAGGAATTGTTGACAGTTACTCATTGTAAAATGATTAACATCCCAACAAACTGACAATGCACTTTCTTTGAAAGCTGAAGTGATCCTCTGTTGTGACAAGTTCCAAGAAGTCTAGAAATAATTATGTATGGAAACAACTGGTGCTAGTCGAATTCACACATTGTTTTACATTGAAGTTTCTTTTTGGTGAAACACTTAACAGTGATAAAGTCTGAGTTTCTCAGCAGAACAATCTTCTGTCAACAACTGAGTGTACATTGTAAGAATATCTTGCTTGGTTTGGTAGCACTCTCAATATTATAAATAGTTGGACAGCATGAAATTTAATTTTCTTGTAGGAAAAATGGTCCACATAAATCAAGTACACCACACAATTATTTACACATCTGTTAAATATTACTCTTCCTCTGAAGAATAATCTTCTATTACATAATATATAAATAAAATACAGAATTCACACAGTGCCATTGCTTTTGCTTCTATATACAGTGGACGTTTTTTAGTAGAATCACCTCAGGCCAGAACAATTTTATTCTATTCAGCAGATAAATCACTTAAGTGACTCATCTTAATAAATCAGGGAGTAGGAATGATTTTGTCCAGATTCTGTTATTCACAAATTTGTTAAACAGAGTCCGCAGTATAAATAAAATTTGTTTAATTGTATCTCAAATCAGTGACGTATTGTCACTGTTTCCTCGTCCCAATCTACCACAAACTATCCAGGATTCATCTACACAACAGAACTACTTAACAAGATTTAATGATACTACCATCTACGACAAGCTCCAGACAGCATGTGGAAATGGAATTAATTGGCCTATCAAGAACGCAATACGTTTCAACTATGATTGCCCCTTCTATTAAATGTCCGTCAATTCTGTTTTTACAATATTGGCATCTCTGGCATTTTACATAGATAATTTGTCACATTTACATACATCATCCTGTTTGAAAATGAGACATCATGGTTTATTTGATTTATGATTACCTTCGCTTACTGCATCGACAAGCACAGGTGGGAACATATCAGCAGAAAAACAATGATCAATAACACACATTGTCATTCAAGAATAATAATCTTGGTCTGCATATTATCTACAATTCAGGTGAAACTTCAGTGAACCATCCATTAATCAAACCAAGACTGGCAAGTACAGTACACGATGAATGTCCTATTACAGGCGGGCTCCTCCCATCCATCAATGAGTAGAGACAGGCAATTATAAACTGGCTGGTGACAATTCCATACACAGAATCATCTTTCACAACTATCAAATATGTAACTCACAGTGGACGCTGCCTGTATGCAAATGATGTGGTCAGACCATTAATTATCTTGACCATATTAACATGTCTCAGTGCAGTGGACCAATCAGAATTTACTGATGATTTTTTAAATATTTTTTGTATTGTATGATGTATTACAAATTCCAGTCTTTCTATTTCTCAAATAAATCTGCATTTTAGGTTCTCCCTTGATGCTATTCTGCACTATAATAAATAAAATATATTGCAATAAAACAAATAAATTTAAATAATAAGGCAATGTTTTATAGAAGTATTGTTTATTTCATTAAAAAAAAAATTATTGTAATGCACTACTTGTACTGTAAAAGTATTACAAGTATTTGCAATACTTTTGAAAGCATAGCAATTTTCATTACATTTAATTTTCAAGTATAGCAAATACTTTGTAATACTAAAAATTGAGTATTGCAATACTACAATATACAATACTCCAAGTGCTGCACCCAGTGGGTACTGTGCTATATAAGTGCCTTTTATTTGTTCAGTTGTAGGCAAGCTGTTGGATCTGAGAGATTCCAAGGAAGTACTCCTGGTGGTGCAGCCCCTGTTGCATCTCTAGACAAACATTGCCTTCTCAAGTTGAATGCTGCCCAATGTACAGAGACATAGCTGCCAGGGGCAGCCTACAGGTTGTGGTTGGAAGGCCACACACTGTCCACACCTGTCCCTTCATAGGTCTGTCTTTTCTGGCAGCTCACCATCATGGCCTTTGATGCTCCACTAGTGGGGTCAGGTCACTATTTATTTTCCCACTGTTAATGTTTTCTAATGCTGTTCACAAATTAATATTTGGTATATTCTAAAAAATCAATTATGTTAATATTTATTGTTTCATAAACATACAACCAAATACCATCAAATGGTATCCAAAACAACTACATCATGTCTTCACGCACAAAGGATCCTACAGTCACTGGCTCATGCATAAGTTGCCAGCCAAACATTAGAAATTGTAATCTGGGCACAGCATAAATGTCCTAGTCCTCAAATATGGCCATATCCCTGTTCAAAAGTAATTTCACAGACAACAAAATTGCCAAAAGTGGAACCATCTCAAAATCACTGGCACTTCACTCGTATGCTATGAACCCAGAAGTGAAACAGTGATCCATCCCCTGCTGTGAGACCAGTCACTTGGAAAATTTGTCATACTTGAAACTCTCACAGCTCATTAAGCATCAATTAACTGGGTGACTCAATTAACCGATCTCCTGTGTGAAATTTGTGGAAATTACACCAAAATAATGCATAACATGATTCATAAAAATACAATCAGACTTTGAGAAATCAAGGAGATGGGACAGAATGGGGGCTTAGATTTCTGACACGAAACACGACTGATTGGTCCAGGACAGGTTTTTTATTAAGAGCCAGGACATGGGTAATTTACCCGGCTATGGAGGTCCATATACCCGGCTATCGTAGAGGCAGGCTGATTTTTATGGTCCCTCGCATCGGCTAATGACTGACCTACTTTTGCGATAAACATTGCAGTGTCAACATCCCACAAACAGGTCAGCGATCGTTGATGATCATGACATGTGGCAGCAAAACAGCGCCGGTCAACAGATCGGCAACCACATCAAGCAAAGGGGACAGATCGACAACCATGCCTTAGTGGCGCTAGTTCAGCAAAATAAGGCAGTTGTCCATAGGGCATTTTTTAAAAAGCAAACTTAAAAGAAAAGGTAATGTTTGTTAAAGCATATCCCGAAATGTTAAAGTCACCGAACTTGGTCAACATTATCCTTAAATAGCGTCTGAATATTCCTATTATTGCCAGAGTTTTATGGAACTGGTTAGCGTACGCTGCTGGCGCGTGGCGAACCCCTACTAGTGACCTAGTCTAGCACAATACTACCTTGGAAAGGCATAAGGGATCAAGTGACGATGAAGTGTTTTTGAGATGTCGAACAAAACATAGTATTGCTTTGCTCTCTTGTGCATATTACGGCACAGTAATTATCCGCAATTCTACCGATTATTTGACTATGTGTGTGTATAAAAATGACTTGTTTACTGGTTGCTGCACCATTTGCTACATCATCTACATCATTAACGGGAAGAATCATTCGGTATGGAATATTCAGATCCTATTTAAGGATAATGTTTGCCAAATTCAGTGACTTTAACATTTTGGGATATGCTTTAACAAACGTTACCTTTTCTTACAAGTTTTCTTTTTAAAAATGCCCTAAGGACGACTGTCTCTTAGACATCTTATTTTGCTGAACTAGCGTCGCTATGGCATGGTTGTCCACTACGCATGACATGGTTGCCGATCTGTCCGATACGCATAACATGGTTGCCGATCTGTCTGCTAGGTGCTTGGCGGACTGTCTAGAAGTCTTTTGCTGGCACATGTCGTGATCATTAACGATCGCTGACTTTTTTTGGTTGGTCATTAGTTGACACGAGGGATAATAAAAATCAGCCTTCCTCTACGATAGCCGGGTACGTGGACCGCTATAGCTGGGTAAATTACCCAGGTCCCTGCTCTTAGCAAAAACCCTGATTGCTATACAAACTAAATTTTAATATGTTGTTTACGTAATAAAGGAATGAACACAACGTAAAATATTGGAAAAGTAAAAATTCAGGCTGTATTATTTTGAAAGTATAGTAAATACTTTCCTATGGAACCAAAAGGTTATTACCAGTATCCGTGGCAATATATGATACCAAAATGAACCTTGTACTGTAACACAACTTTGGATGAGGAGTTGGGGAAACACCTGTTTGATGATGATGAAGACTGTCAGACAAAGCTAGGAGTCAGTGGCAGTTTGGAGGGAAGAGGTGCCACAGGCCATCTTGCAGGGAAGGTACCACAGACCATCTTGGATGGCAGTGGCTCTGCAACTGAGTGGTTTTTGATCTAGCTGCAGAATCCATCCACCAGCACCACTACCCTCTCCTGAGTGGGGTGGAATAGATGTCTCCAATGTCTGGCCAGAGGGAGTGGCAAGCATCCTCAAGTGGCAGAAGAACAGGTTGCACTCCAAACTGAAGAACAATCTTCTGACTAGCCTGCTTCACATTTTATTGAATGGTCCTGAAATGTCTTTGCCAACATTCAGGCCACTCATGCAACATGTTGTGCAAGCATGGCTGGCAGAGAAGAAGAGGAGGAAGCTTCTGAAAGAAAGCCAGTCACCCAATCAGCCACTGACACTTGGGGAACGTGTGAGCCAGGCAGCACATGAAACCACAACTGAACCAAAATCGGAACCAACCATACACAACTATTTGACAGCGCTCAATCTGTCGTCAGAGGACTCAAATTCAAGTGAAGACGAAGTGTTGTGATGTTGAGAGAGGACACAGTTGACTAATATTCTAATGAAGAGGAAGTGTTGTGAAGTTGAGAGAGGACACAGTTGACTAATATTCTAGTGAAGAGGAAATGTTGTGATGTTGAGAGTGGACACAGTTGACTCATATTAAAGTGAAGAGGAAGTGTTGCGATATTGAGAGTGGACACTGTTGACTCAGATATGAGTGAAAAGGAAGTGTTGTGATGTTGAGACTGGACACTGTTGAGTCAGACACGAGTGAAGAGGAAGTGTTGCGAAGTTGAGAGTGGACACTGTTGACACAGACAAAGGTGAAGAAGAAGTGTTGTGATGTTGATAGTGGACACTGTTGACTCTGACACAAGTGAAGAGGAAGTGTTATGATGTTAAGAGTGAACACTGTTGACTTTGACACAAGTGAAGAGGAAGTGTTGTGATGTTGAGAGTGGACACTGTTAACTCATATTGAAGTGAAGAGGAAGTGTTGTGATGTTGAGAGTGGACACTGTTGACACAGACAAAAGTGAAGAGGAAGTGTTGTGATGTTGATAGTGGACACTGTTGACTCTGACACAAGTGAGGAGAAAGTGTTGTGATGTTGAGAGTGGACACTGTTAACTCATATTGAAGTGAAGAGGAAGTGTTGTGATGTTGAGAGTGGACACTGTTGACACAGACAAAAGTGAAGAGGAAGTGTTGTGATGTTGATAGTGGACACTGTTGACTCTGACACAAGTGAAGAGGAAGTGTTATGATGTTAAGAGTGAACACTGTTGACTTTGACACAAGTGAAGAGGAAGTGTTGTGATGTTGAGAGTGGACACTGTTGACTCAGACACAAGTGAGGAGAAAGTGTTGTGATGTTGAGAGTGGACACTGTTAACTCATATTGAAGTGAAGAGGAAGTGTTGTGATGTTGAGAGTGGACACTGTTGACACAGACAAAAGTGAAGAGGAAGTGTTGTGATGTTGATAGTGGACACTGTTGACTCTGACACAAGTGAAGAGGAAGTGTTATGATGTTAAGAGTGAACACTGTTGACTTTGACACAAGTGAAGAGGAAGTGTTGTGATGTTGAGAGTGGACACTGTTGACAGACACAAAAGTGAAGAGGAAGTGTTGTGATGTTAAGAATGGAAACTGTTGAGTCAGATACAAGTGAAGAGGAAGTGTTGCGATGTTGAGAGTGGACACTGTTGGCTCATATTCAAGTGAAGAGGAAGTGTTGCGATGTTGACAGTGGACACTGTTGCCTCAGACACAAGTGAAGAAGAAGTGTTGTGATGTTGAGAGTGGACACTGTTGAGTCAGACACAAGTGAAGAGGAAGTGTTTTGATGTTGGGAGTGGACACTGTTGACTCATATTCAAGCTGCTGCAGTTCCATCAATAAAATTTAACATAATCTTTAAGTGTCATTATATTATTAATTTTACTTAGTAATTGTTGAAAACATGATTGTGTAAACCAGTGAAACCCTGAAAACAGATAAAAAAATCATTGCATATCAATGGTTTAGTCAATTGTCACATAAATTAGTTACAATAATCAGTTTGCATAACTTGATGTAGCATCCTAAAATGCAGGTACAATTACATTATATATAGGTTCCTGGTGTATCCAAAGTGGTCTGTGATATGTAGTGACTGGGCCACAGGCTGAGCATGTTAAGTGGTCCCTGCTCTGGGGTTGATGGTCCCTGCTGTAGTCACACTTAACAAAAACCCTGCAGGAGTGTGTGTGTACGCCCGTGTGGGGGGACGAATTAACTCATGACCCTTGGCATATTAAGCAGATATTTAGTGCAGAGAAGTCAGGGACTTCAAGGACATTACAGTAGAACTGAAGACTGCCACTCTGCAATTTGACACTTGCTGTTCACTGGCATCTGCTCTGGAGTCTGCCAGTTTGAGGCAACGTTTCTTTCCTGTTCTTTAATGAGCAGGCTTTCATTTTCCTAATTACAGCCATCTGGGGACAGATGTACATTTGGTGCCAGCCTCGGCTGGTCTTCAAATAGACTGGAAAACTAAGACAAGGTGCATCCGACACCTGAAAAATACATTTCCGGTTTGGGCTAATGCTTGACAGAATTGCTAAAAGATACAAGCGTGGTCTTAAAATCCAACAGATAAATATAGTGACTATTACGGTAGACGATATTCACGATGTGTGCGCATTATCACTATAGTCTATAATGTCTATTGTGCGACAGCAGATAATAAAACTGACTACATATGCATTTACCTAAGTTAAACAACCGCTTTCAGAAATTATAATGAAAAAATATAAAATATTTGTGTGACCAATTTCTAAATCTACCAGTTTCAGGCACTGCATTGACGTCACAATCATATCGCAATGATGTCACAAACATATTGCAATGATGTCACAAACATATTGCAATAATGTCACAAACATATCACAACGATGTCACCAATATATCACAATGACGTCACAAACATATCGCAATGACATCACAAACATGGCAATGACTTTGCAAACAACTGTAGTTATATTCTTAGCCAACAGGTGTACATTTTGTGAATATTGTCTATTGCATACAGTAGAGCCTGCATACATTTTAAATTAAACACCTTTTTCAGTCATGTACACTGGTGTTTTGCGGGAATATTCCTATAAACAGACATGTGCAACATTGCTGCATAAACGAGTATGCAGCCTTTGCTATTTGAGGGCTACTAATCGGGCCATAAAAAGCACCAATGGCACGCATGTAAATTCCACCCACTGTAAAAAAGCCTGACATGGACTTAACCAAAATCATATGTGTGTGTGTGTCAAGAGTAAAGCTAATGGTTGCCTGTCCACTGTCACTGGCTCTGGCTGTCCTGCTACATCAGATGAACTACCAGACATCTACAATATTAGTTACTGAACATCATGCACCACATTTTTTTCATTTTCTATTTTTTCACAACCGTTCAGAACGCCACACCCTAGTTTATTTGTACCTCAAAAAAGAAGTTAAAAAGCTCAATGTGACACTTGCCAACAAAACAGTTTAAATCATGTGGAAATGGTGAAGAATGCTATTCACTGCAGAAAACAAAATGGCATCGGGTACAAAGAGAAAGGTAGATTATCACTTACCATGATATGTTCAATATGATAAGATGAGAGAAAAGGCAGGGTGTGAACTCCAGTCAGGAGCATATTTGGGGTCATCATATCAATTCCAATTACACACCAATTACAAACACCAAATTTACTAATTAAACCTAAAAAATATAAATTCCATATCGAAATAAAGGCATGTGAACAGAGCACAGGCATACTTAAAGCCCAAAAATAACATCTGTTTTAGATCAGCTTTATTTAATTTCTGCATATTATTGTAAATAATGGAAAACAAACATGATATACACAACATATTATATTTTATTGATTATTTGTAGCGAATAATTTTAGTTAAAAAGTTACATGACTTAATTGAAAAGGAACTGAGAATACCAATTGCATCTCCACCAATTCCAATTACTTTTAAAAACAAAACATCAATTCCAATTCCGGAATTGGAATGGACATTTAAATTCCAAGTCGGGGTGTGACACCACCCTCAGGCAGAAGTGGATGGACTCCCTCCCACTCTCTCCACTTTGGCCTGTTCGTGTCAAGTGGAACAAGGCCGCAATGCTGTAGGCAAGAAAAGAGTTGCAGAGTGATCAGTGAGGAGTCTGTCTTCTGATACAAGGCATTTGGTGTCAGTATTCACTGAGGAATGTTTTCTTTACAAACCTGATGACTCAACAACAGACAATTCAAACCACATACAGTTAAACAGATAAAAGTCTGTAAAGATGCCAATTTCCACAATTAGCATCAACAAAGTCTACTGGTTTTTGCCAACATGTGATAAAAATTTCAGCACGATAAAAAAACCGCACCAACCAGAACAGTTTTATGCAATCAATGACAAAAAACGATAAAAAAACAAACTTTTATCAGTTTTTATGTGCCTGCAAAAAATATTTTTGCCAGTAAAAACAATCCTGCTTAACTTAATCTGACTGATGTGTTTGATAAATAAACTGTTGAAAAATATGTCCAGTCTGCTTTTTAGTGATTGAATACTATAATCCTCATTGAGTTTTGTCAGATTTATTTTGATTGAATTTCCATCAGTATTTGTTTTACTTATTTTTACTGGTATTTCCAGAAAAAAAATAATAAAAAAACACATTTGTCAAGTGATGAATTCTTTGATGTTAATTTTTTTGCAGTTTCTTATTTGTTAATCATGCAACTACAGCAATTATTAGTCTTACTCCTTACTTAATTTCATGCACATCATAATTAATTTATCTTTAACTAACATTTTGTTGACCTCCCACAACATACAATAACCATTCATTGTAAATATCCAGTGCCGGGTCTGAACCTGTTTTGAGCACAGCTTTTCAACACAATAGCATTGCAAAGACCATAAAATGTGCCAGATAATTCACCAGGAAGTGTTCTACACACATGATTTTCGGTGCCTATTTATGCTACCAGGTATGTAAAGAAAACTAAACCCAAGCAAAGGTTCGAAGCACCAAGTGTTTGAGGACATGGCTTGCTGCTAATCAGTAGAGCGCTGCTGGCACCACTTGTTAACTAGTCTCAGAAGGGACTCACTGTTGCATCATTCTAACTCATCCAGATCACACTCATTAGGAATTGTCTGTTCCAGCTGTACATGTGTTAACTGTGCATCTTACTGAAAACCTAATTGAACAAGCTATCTGCTTGATAGAGACTACAGTCACATCCTATTTAAACATGAGCACATGAGCACATGCGTGCATGTGAACCCAGGCCCATGGTGATGGACCAGTGCTAAACATGTTTCAACTTACATTTCTGTGAGAAACTTCAAGGTGCTGAATGTATATTCTGGCAGTTGGCTGATTTTGTTTCCACTCAGATATCTGTAATGAAATGAAATAGGCATGAATGAATAAATTGTGTGCAATTCCATTAATTTTCATGTTAACCTTACAGCACCCCCCCTCCCCCCCCCGACAATATAATCACCAACTATTCCTGTCATCACAATTTATGACATTTGCCAATATTTAATTACTTCATTCACTGCATATGAGTGAATGTATTTTCCATAGGTTACCATTTACAACATTTTAGTTATAAGTATATGAATGTGTTAAATACTTGCAAAATGAACATAATTTTATTTCATTTTAAAATTATATGAATTTGTTCTGTAGAGCTAAGGTAGAAATATGCATTTAGTCAAGATTTCATTGACAAATATAACATTATAAACTAGAACTACACACTGATAAAAGTACTATGATTAAAATGTATAAAATAAAAATGTTATAATATGCAATGATATTGAACTTTTTCCAGTTCTAACTATACCCAATAGAAACTGCATCATAACCAATCAATGAATGGAACAAATTATCTACAGATTGTGTAACTACTAGCAGCATGAATATGTTTAAAAACAAGATTGACATATATCTCAGGAGGGCGGATTACACATAAATTTAAAATGTTGGACTCTTGATAAGCCAATGGCTCTCTTGTCTACTCTGGGCCTTCGTCTTGGATGGCAATCTTGTTAAATCTTGTGAAATCTTGTTAACCAAGGACACTTCAACGGTCATAAAGTGAAAACAGCTTCAATCCTTATTAATTTGCTCCCATATACAAAAACAATGGCAACAGTCAAACATGATTCAGTGAAAATTATTCGATCTGCACGCATCAATGACCAGCGAAAAATAAGACAACCATAGTAGCATCGTGATTTATTGGGCAAATTTTCCACACCAGGGAGCCGGTTTCTCTTGGGTCACTGGGTGTTCTAAGCAGTTAGTGCAAGTCGCTGGGTCATGTCTCAGCAATATCAATACTGTTCTTATTTGGTGTTCAAGGTTAAATCCATCTGTCTACCTCTGGCAGATGGGTCACTATAAGGTGCACCAAAAATAGAATTTATATTTCAATATAACCAAGGTCAGTTGCATGTATGTGGCACGGTACGTGGGTGTGTGTATCCAAGTGTATGCGCACGCATGTCTTGTGGAATGTGCACATGTGTACTGCATGTTTGTATTGGTTGACAAAATCGGTTAGCATGCATGAACGGTTTGTGTATATGTTCCATTTCCATGATGGCAATATCGCTTGGTAAATTTGTCACATAGCCTGCATCTCATTGCCATCATTCCAGCTGCTATGTCGCAGAAAGGACACTATTCACAAACTAGGTGACAGCACAGCTGTGTTTAACTCACAATACTGTCAACACAGTCACTGACTGCTGTATCTTAAAGTGAAACATAAGTCATGGTTTTGGGGCTAGGCAGTAGGCACCTATAGTAGATAATAAAAACTAACAATGTGCAAATAAAATAAAAAATATCACTCACGCTAGTGGTTTACTCAGAATATGTTCAAAAAGTGGGAGATTCTGGTCATTTCTCCAGTTGACTGAGGGCTATCATGTTAACCAGCGAGACCGATAAGTGCACGCATAGTTAGTTCTGTGAAATCAGGTAACCCGGACTACGTGTGGTGTATTAAGTGAGGACAGCATACACAGAACCAAACTAGTCTCAAATAAATGTGCTATTTTGTCAGAAAGAAGATTAATTTAGGAAAAAAAAGGCCAAAATATATAACATAAAATGAATGTACCACACTACGACACTTGTGACGTAGGACTATCTAGCAGTACAGTGGCATAGGGTTATCTATCAGTACAATGGCATAGGGTTATCTATCAGTACAGTGGCATAGGGTTATCTATCAGTACAGTGGCATAGGGTTATCTATCAGTACGACATGGCACATGAAATTAAGATGCTGTATGTTCGACAAGGTTTTCTTACTCAAACACTGGCATGATATTCTTAATTCTAGTTGCAAATGGTTATATTTTAGTAACTCTTATAGGTGGTATTAGGTGCATAGACCCAAAAACATGACTTTTGTTTCCCTTTAATGGATGCCATAGACAGAGAAGCAAATACAAAAGAAATCATATAGAGATTAAACATGAGAATCAAGTTACAACTTTCCAGTGTTTGACTGGAAGCAACATATTCTCGTAACACAAACTTATAATCAAGGCGATTTGGTCGTTACAGCTTGATAGGCCTGCCTAATACAAATGGTTAGATTATGTAAGATTTTCATGTAAATTCACAAACCACAGCTGGCATATGTTTCTGTTCAAATAAACATGTTCAGATTCTGCATTTCGCTACTTATTTTTCAGTTAGACTGCCACACAATTAAACGAGCCACCATAACCAGGTGTGACTAATGCATCACTGGAAAGAATGCAGTGGCATTCGCAGCCTATTGACCAAAATAATGTAACATGGAAGTGCCGTAGTTATTGATAAGGCTGCAAGATCATAATTGACTAAACCAAAATTAGTTTTTTATAATCACAACAAGTGCAAGAACGGATCATATTTCATTAAATAGTAATGCTACACCCAAGTGAAATCTACTCAATGCAAAATAATAAACCACTTGCCTGATTATGCACCGACTGAAGTTAGACAGTCAATAGTCAGTACCTCGACTGATATGTTTTTTATCACTAGATGGCGGGTGTGTATAAACGCAATACATTGTGGGATCGACTGTGGACGGAAGTACAACACGCAATTTTGTACTTTAAATTAGAGTCGGAAGAACGATATATCAAGAAGACAAGAACAGAAATAGTTAAAGAATTACTGTTTCAGCATAGAATACATTGTTCCAAGACTAACGCTACCATGAATGAATTATTACTGTTCCTGTGACAGAAATAGATAGAGGACATCTTAAAGTCACCATCAGAATGCAAAAATCAGCTGACCTGATGTTTGAATAATTTTGAACATGACTGAGCAAGCATTGGCGTAGATACACAAATGTTTCAGCGCACAGCTAGATTCACACGAATTCCGACGACAATCTCACGTGATTTCACCTCTACATTAGTGTTATGTTATACACCAAGGTGCCATGGGTAATTTTGGATAGGCTATTAAATTCCTCTAGAATGGGCTTCGGTTCAAGAATAACTGTTAATTTCAGTTACAATTATACAGATTCATAGAAGGTCAATTACAATTAAAAGTACAGCACTTAATATTTGCTTATAATTGCTTACTAAGAAAGTCTGCCTATTTCACACATTTGGTAAATGTGGTGTTGTGTGAATGTCCACTTCCTGTCCGTGTGAAGTTTAGGAGCAGGTGTGAGATTTCCAGAAATGATGCATTAATCACCTGAAGGTCATCACCAGTGGACCACTGACCAGCAGCCAGCCAGGTAGTGACTGACACCTGTATACCAATTTTAGCTATATTTATATATTGCACCCTTGTGGATATACCTTACATAGAAAGCAAAGGTTAATTTAAATTGTCAATTTGTTACCTGAATTAACCCAATTAATTATACTTGATTAATTAACTTTAACAGAAAAGGATATTTAATTAATTAATTAATTTTATCAAGTTTTTTGGAAAAAAATTGTGCGTCTGTCTTACTTTTGTGCCAACACAGATAGCTAATTGTTAATTTAATTAAATCTAACAAATTTCTTTGAATAATTTATGCGGAATTAGTTGTTAATTAGTTAGTTAATTGTAATTTACTGAATTAATTTTTCAAGTTAATTGTCTGTTACGTAGGCAAATTAGTGGAACAAATGTGGTACACAACAGTGAAGTCTAGTGTTCTCATGCTTTTCTATGCAAGTTGTGTACAAGTGTTAAGAAATGACTGAGTCGAGACCTGTGATGCAAGCCATGCATCTACTGTATCTCTGAGCCAGTAGAGTTACAATATGCACTAAAAGCTTTCCTAGATAGATGGCAGGACAGACATACTTTGTACGGCTTCACAGTATCACCATTAACACCAGCCTCACTACAGAACAATACCTGTTACATGTAGAGATATTAATTGCGCCATATCCTGCTTCCAGAGCTCTCTACATTCATCACAATGTCTTGATGAACCTCTGGATCAGTCCCATTTCATTAGATTCATGACATATTACATTCCAACATCCATGTCATGGTGCATGTAGTTCACCTAGTAGTGACATATGGACTGACAACATGCATGTCATGGTGCATGTCATGGTGCATGTAATTCACCTAGTGGCATACAGACTGACTGCAAAATGCTGCCAATGATGTCAGGTTAGTCCATAGTTCAGAGAGGTACAGCTGGACACAGGCCAGTATAGTGTGGCTAAAACTAAGCTTAACTTGGGCACACATGATTTCTCTATCGCTAAGCCTAGGGTCTGGAATGAACTCCCCCATCACTTTGAAATCATCTCAAACTAGTTAGTTACCTTCCAAAAAAAACAACACATTCCAAATTGCATTTCCATCAAAAATCTTCAGATTGAGGGTATAGGTGCTAACGAAGTTCATTATTATTAATATTATATCAACCAATCTCATAGGTCCATCATAGAAACCAGTCATTTCTCACTAGCGACCTGGCATACACTAATAAGAATATATGTGCGTGCGTGTGTGCGTGCATGCATGCATGCACATGCGCATGCATGAGTACGAATCACTGGAATTCTTTACACGGCAGTTTCAAATTAACATGGTAAAAAGTGCCAGAAATAATCACAGGAAATAAATTTTATTTCAAGTAACTGGCATGTAACGAAGTAGCTAGCTGCTAAAGCCTGTTGTTTCAATGTTTGTGTGAGCTGATAAGACATGTCTGGGAAGACATGAGAAGGTAGCAGTTCACAAGCCAGATGGCTTCATCAGCTAGGCATCAAATGTCTTTGTTAATTTACTATTGACAGTGCTAGGTGGTAGTAACTCTGACCAGTTTCCCTGAGAGGCTGCTACTACTGGACTGACCCTCTACCTACTCAAATACAATCACACCTGCATTTACATATACATATCCTATCATACAATCCAGCTCCTCCCATATCCCAGTGGAACAGATCGATAAAAAGACAGATTGTGCCTCATCATTAATTAAGTTCTGTATTTGACTGACATTATTTGATGTTGTGAGCTTTCATTAATGATAATGTAATTTTCCAAGCATCCAAGTGAGCACCATGTTCAAGGGTGGCAGACCGATTGACCAGCTAAGGCTGTCTGGGAACACTTTGTTATAGGCAGAGTGGTTGCAAAACAGTTGACAGATGCAAGCTGTGTAATTTACATAATATTACTCATGATTTTGTCGTTATTTTTAAGTGTTGTACTTTTACTTCTACTTTTACTTCAAGTACTTCTGAAAAGTAGTTTACCGTTTTACTCAAGTGCTTTTTTACAAAATACTTTTACTCAAGTAGTTTTTAGTGAATTACTTTTACTTTTACTCAAGTAAAAAATTTAAGTAATTCAGTCAACCCTGTCAAAAACATACAAATAGATTATTAAACGTCTTGAGTAATTTGTTTACATTTACATGCAAAAACCATCAAATAAATATTGATTGTTTTCTACATTATTTGTTCGTTCTAAATCTCATTCTTCAAGTGTGTCTCTTCAAGAACCATTTATTCGTTCTCAATAAACAAACACAGTTTGGTGCATGAATTTAGAAATGTGCAACAATGAAATAAGAAACCAGATCACAAAGTACTTGAGAAGCCACTTGACATAGCCTGTGTATACATGTGCATACAAGCCAGGTTTTCATAGAGTCCAGTCAAGCCCCTGAATCACTGAAGTTTAGCTGCCATGAAATAATGCCTCTGGAATAATTCACCTCATTAAGTTATAATTCTGAGGCAACATAGGCTGATGATATTTGCCGCCCCTCTCACTCTTTGGATGGCTCCAGACCACACCTCCTTGGACAGATCATGGCTCCAGACCACACCTCCTCGGACAGATTATGCCTCCAAACCGCACCTCCTCAGATAGATCATGGCCGCCAAACCACACCTCCTCGGACAGACCATGGCTCCAGATCGCACCTCTTCAGACAGATCCTGGGTCCAGATCCCATCTCCTTGGACAGATCATGGCTCCAGACCATACCTCCTTCGTCAGATCATAGCACCAGACCATACCTCCTTGGACAGATCATGGCTCCTGACCATACCTCCTTGGGCAGATCGTGGTTCCAGACCACACCTCCTTGGACAGATCATGTTTCCAGACCACACTTCCTTCGTCAGATCATGGTTCCAGACCACATCTCCTTCGTCAGATCATGGTTCCAGACCACACCTCCTTCGTCAGATCATGGTTCCAGATCACACCTCTATGGCAGATCATGGCTCCAGACCACACCTCCTTCTACAGGTCATGGCTCCTGAACACACCACTTTTCAGATCATCCCAGGTTGCACCTCTTTGAGAAAATGCAAGTTTACTAATTTGGCAACTTCCAGAATAATCATGCGTTTTCTGTGCTGACGTTCTGTTGTAACCTCTGAGATAAATGACCCCAACATGTAAGCATCCTCCTCGTAATTTGAGCATGCTTAGACTTGTTTGTTGTTATACATCCTTCGGGTATTTGCACCAAGTACCCCACACATACACGCACACACATGAAACCACAAACCAGTGCATCTCCACAAAGGGCTACTTCGTTGTTTTACAGAACTCGTAACACATGCTCATACATGCACCCACACACGCACCCACACACGTCGTTTGGATGTCCAAGTAATTGCATGCAAGATATTTTTGTAGCGACTGATCAGATGCCAAATTAACCACTTGCGGGGGTTAGTTGGTAAATATGCACAAAACACCACATAAGCCTGACTGCATACAAACCCATGCATAGGCATGCACACATGTGCGCAGACACAAACACGCACACAGGCACGCATGTACTCATGCCATGTTTGATATTGTCATAATTTAACAGGATTGCCATCCAAAACTACAAGTTCCAGATGGCAGGTGGACGAGGTAGTCATTGGCTTATTGAGAGTCTAACAATTTTATCATCTATGTATAGCTCGCCCTTATGAGATATCTGTGAATTTTATTTTTAAACATATTTACACTACTAGCATTAATACAATCATTTAAAAGTTTGTTCCATTCATTTATCACCCTCTGTTGGAATGAGTATTTTTTCATGTTCAATCTACACTGTTCCTTGGCTAATGTTGACGTGTGTCCTCTGGTTCTACTAATATATTCCTATCAATATCCTCATAACCACTCAATATTTAAAAAACTTCTTTTTGGTCTCCTCTTAGTCTCCTGGTGTTGTCAAACCACCTTTTATTAAAGGGACTAACAACAAGGCACCAGCTAAAATGCTTTTTCCGGTGTGTACACAAAGTTTAATATTGTATGTACTACATGCCAAAATAAAAAAATTAGGAAACATTTATTTATAGGTCAAATTAGATGTTTAATGCATCTAACTCACAAAGCATGCATAACGTTTGAAGGTAATGAGATGGGCGATCACATGGTTTTGTGACATCACCTGTGACATGGGTTTGCATTCAGACAGTGATTTCTTTGCAATGCTTCAGTTTAGTTCCACTCGCGTTACTATGGCGAGTGATGGCAATGTCAATTTTCCAGATCAAAAAGTATAATGTAATGATTTCGAACCGTTAGCGGCATGTGATACCGCAGAATCATCTTTGAATTTGAATCTTTCGGAGCAGTTTAGCGACGCCAGTAGCCTTTAACTTCGATCTGTAGGGAAGAGGAAGTTGCATTTGTGGATTTATGGGGAAGTTTTGTTGGGAGGGCTGATATGTACATGAATGATGAGCTTCATTTAAGTGGAAAGGGGGTGGCAGTATTCACGGACAAACTTTCAGCAGCAGTAGATAGTGACTTGGGTACAATAACAAATATTTTTGAAAGTAAACATTCTTTAAACTAGAAGTGCAGGGGGTTACCTAGAGGTGTCTCAAGCAGAACAAGAGGCCACTAGCACAGATAAACCAATATCAAATCATCCGAAAAACATCTCTGAAAAAGGTTATAGATGCGTATGTTTAAATGCAAGGAGCATAGTAAATAAGAAAAACGAATTAAACATTATGGTAGAAGATATTGACCCTCACATAATTGGTATAACTGAATCATGGGCTAACATAGATATAACAGATGCTGAATTAGGACTGACAGGATATGTAATGTTTAGGAAAGATTGAATAGGAAGAAGGGGCGGGGGAGTTATTTTATATGTTAAAGAATCTATTCAGGCTTATGAAATAAAACTAGAAAGGGAAGCAGATTGCGATGAAACTGTTTGGTGCAAAATTGTTTCAGGAAATTCAAAATTAACTATTGGATTAGTTTACCGAAGTCCAAACACAAACGAAGAGGACAACACAAAAATAAACAACGCTATAAAGGAAGTTAGTAAAGGGGAATGTATCATAATGGGAGATTTTAACCATGGACACATACAATGGAATTCTCTAGAGAGCACAGGGATTGAGGACCAACAATTTCTATTTTTAATCCAGGATAGCTTTCTCACTCAGCACGTACTAGAACCAACCAGGGGAGAAAATGTATTAGATATAGTTTTGTCATCACAAAAAGAATTAGTGGACAATGTAAGAATATTTGAACCATTGGGTAATAGTGACCATAATCAAATACATTTTGACATCAATGTAAAATCAGAAAGTAAAAATAAGAAAACGTACAAGAGAAACTTCCACAAAGGTAACTACAAAGATATGAGAAAATACTTAGCAAAGCTAGATTGGAATAACATGCTGATGAATAAGACCGCAATTTAATGTTGGAATATTCTAAAATATGAAATTGAGAGTATCATCGATAAATTTGTTCCCTTCCAAAAACAAGGAAAACGGTGTAGAAAGAAACACTTGTCAAAAGAGGCAATTAGAAAAATAATGCTAAAACAAACTATGTGGAGGGTTTATAGGTGTACTAGAAAGGAAGAAGACTATGCAAAATACAAAGAGGCACTTAATGCAGCTACAACAGAAATCAGACAATCTAAAAGAAGCTATGAGCAAAAACTAGCATGTAACATAAAAAACAACAGCAAGAGTTTTTATGCATATGTCAGGAGTAAACAAAACGTACAAGACAAGGTTGGACCTCTAGAAGACAGTGCTGGAAATATAATATCACAGGGGTTTTTAATGGCGGAAGACCTAAATGGTTACTTCAGTTCAGTGTTTACCAAAGAAGATATTAGTTCATTACCAGTTGCTGATGCTAAATTTCAGGGGGTTAAATCTGACTATTTAGGTCCGTTAGTTGTAACTCCAGAATTGGTAGCTAAGAAAATAAAGGCAATGAAGGATAACAAATCACCGGGAGTGGATGGGATTCCTCCAAAATTACTAATGGAAACAGTAGAACAAATCAGTATACCACTTGCAAGAGTATTCAACTTGTCATTAAAAGAGGGAGTTGTTCCGTTTGAATGGAAAGAAGCAAACATCATACCATTATTTAAAAAGGGTTCGAGAAATAAGTCAGAGAATTACAGACCAGTGAGTTTAACGTCAGTGATTTGTAAATTATTAGAAAGGTTAATTAAAGACCATATGGTGGACTTCCTCGTTAAGCATAAATTATTAAATTCATCTCAACATGGATTCCTTAAAACAAGGTCATGCTTAACAAATATGTTGTTTTTTGGAAGAAATCACTAAGTGGATAGACGTGGGATCGCCAGTAGATATTATCTACTTAGATTTTCAGAAAGCTTTTGACAAAGTGCCACATCAAAGATTACTACTTAAATTAAAAGCCCATGGTATCAGGGATAGCATAACTGACTGGATAGAACAATGGCTGACTGACAGAAGACAACGAGTTGTAGTAGATGGAGAAGTTTCAAATTGGAAATTGGTTTTGAGTGGGGTACCTCAAGGATCAGTATTAGGACCTATATTATTCTTAATTTATATCAATGACTTGGACGACAGTATAACAAGTAACGTACTGAAATTTGCGGATGACACAAAACTGTTTAGAAAGGTTAATACTGATGGTGATAAACAACACTTACAAAACGATCTAGACAGATTAGTGAAATGGTCTGAGAAATGGCAGATGCTGTTCAATTTTGGGAAATGTAAATGCCTACATACAGGACATGGGAACTTGGATGTAAACTATAAAATGGGAGATACTGTTCTGGGTACTACTGTAAAAGAAAAGGACTTAGGAGTTACAATAAGCGCTGATATGAAAGTTTCAAAGCAGTGTGGTATTGCAGCTTCAAAGGGTAATCAAATTCTTGGATTGATTAGAAGAAACATAACATACAAGGGAAAAAAGTTAATTATACCTCTTTATAAAGCAATAGTTAGACCTCATTTAGAATACTGTATACAAGCATGGAGACCATATCGTAAGAAGGATATAGATATGCTTGAACGCATACAAAGGAGAGCAACTAAAATGATTCCAGAACTTAGAGACCTTAGTTATGAAGAACGCCTGAAAGAATGTGGTTTAACAACTCTAGAGACAAGGAGGTTAAGAGGAGATCAGATTGAAGTTTTTAAGATATTGAATGGGTATGAAAATATTGATAGAAATATGTTTTTCTTACTCAAGAAGGATAGCAGAACTAGAGGACATGAGGTAAAATTAGTAAAGGATCAATGTAGATTGGACATCAGGAAGCACTCGTTCTCACAGAGGACAATAAATGAATGGAACAAATTGTCTACAGATTGTGTAACTGCTAGCAGCGTGAATATGTTTAAAAACAAGGTTGACACATATCTCAGGAGGGCGGGTTATAAGTAGATGAACATTGTTGGACTCTCGATAAGCCAATGGCTTCCTTGTCCACTTGCCATCTGGGCCTTTGGCTTGGATGGCAAATCTTGTTAAATCTTGTTAAATCTTATTTGTCTGACCGAACTATGAAAACTACCACATAGAGCTGCCAAACTTCTCATATATCTATCTACCATACGCGTACACATGTGACGTGGTGAAACATTAATTCCATATAAAGGTAAAATAAACGAAAACTTACCATCTCCTATGCCTAGCTTCGCAGACCTAGGCATAGAAGATTTAGCTAGCTTTTGTTTGTGTAATTTGTTAGCGTTACATGGAAGTAAGAGTTATGTCTGACTACATGACATGTGTATATGTATGGTAAATATATGAGAAACTTGGCAGCTCTAGGTGCTCGTTTTCATGTTTAGGTCGGAAATTAAACATCGCAATAGCAGGAGTAGCTCTAACAGGTGGTGGTGACTTTGGCCCTCGGTGAATTCGGCCCAACTGCCACTTGCATGAATCCGGTCTCTTTGGTGATATTGGTGACTGAGGTGACATGCAAGATCCACTCAGCTAGTTATGGATTAGCCTTCACTTTAGGTAATTTAAGTGCATCAAAGGGAAGCCAAGTTTAACTAAATACTGTTGAAGTACAATGTCTGTTTCATACAGTGAGTAGGTGTGAATAAAAGACCATGCTTCACATTCAAAGTAGTATGACGAAAAACACTGTATAGATCAAAAACCATATGCAGGTGGCTCCGTTGTATTCACAATACAATAATCACTTATCACTCTCATTGCTCTGTATTTGATTTAATTAAAACAAATCTGGGGAGAATTTCCCCTGGTGAGGCGAAACTTGAAAATCTGAAATACAGAAACAACGTACAGTCGAGCCTCATTATAATGCAGTGGTCGTGGTCCATAATTTCGGACTGCATCGTGAAGCGTGTTAGATGTTCCTGCATCTGCGTTCTTGCCATCCGAGGCAAGAATGCTGTCGAAGCCACTGACACTGTGTGCTGGCAACATTGTCTATATGTCAATACGCAGTTTACAGAGCTTATCAAACGAGCCAACTAGCATCAATGTGTATTTTTTTAAATGTCACACCCTGTTGAATGTTGAACTGAATAAAATACATGTATGTAAACGTATTATGGAATAGATTTGCTACAATGATTATGTACTGGACAAACAGGCCAACTAATCGAAAATAATAACCTGGATCTGAGCAGCCGAAAACGTATATGACTTGACACACCCGGTATGAAAGAGTAGAAAACGACAATAACTAGAATTAATAATTGCCTCACTTGGTCAACTGAATTGTCTTTCAACCAATCTCAACTGAAGCATAAATTCACGACGTACCACTTTACATCAATTCACTGTTTCATATGCGAAGTTACCAGCGTTATCGGGCCGAACTATCCAAAGAATGTTGTCCAAATTCACTGGGCCAAATTCACTGTGAGCTGACATCACTTTTAATCTGCACTGACAGCTTGCTTTGATCCTAGGTGGACCATGGTTGTCGACTCCCGTGTCGCTGCCTGTGTTCTATGGATTGGTGGCATATAGCAACATAGCTTCCACTACTGGGAATAATGTTGGCACATCATCCTCTTTCAAAGAGATTCTAGCACCAGGATATCCCAGGGCTGCCATCTTCTCTTGTCCTCATCGTAGTCAAAACAAGTTTTCTCGAAGCGAGCAAAGCTGGTTGTGCTTCATCGGCTTGAAGTTTGCTTTTTCAGACCGACTACATGTTACTATATTCTTACTACTGTTTGCATTACAATAGAATGCCGCACAATAAACAATTGTGACATTCGCTTCTAAACAACCACTATTGCTGTCAATGGTGAATGAATGGAAAGTCACAGTCACGCAGCACTTCCTTGTCATACGTGACGTCATGTCGAAGCTTGCCGAGAAGCGAGGAAAAATATGCATAATCGAGACAGGCCGATAGAACAGAGTATTATTAGGAATTATTAATTAATTAACTGAATTGAAATTAATTTTTTTTGGTGTTGTGGAAATATACTACAAGGTTAGTGCAGATTAGCTCCTCTTCATGGTAATCTTTCTAGTTTATCCACGACCTCCATGATTGTATATCCAAATGAAATCAAACTACTGCTTTGTACAGGGTTACAATTATCTGTTTCTCATTATATCCTAAATTTGCCACTTGGCATTGTCAGAACAAAATCAGTTGTCATAAACCAATTAAGATATTTAACAAATATTTATCAAAATAAACACAACTAATATTATATTTCATCAACTAGTAACAGGCAGCTAGATGTTTCTTGGATTGAAAGACATTAATTTTATCTGTAAACAAGCCGTGTGTGTTTGTACTTATATCACATAAGTACTATTATTGACATACATGACTGAGTGATCAAATAGAGCATTTTTGGTATTTGCTAGATGGTGTTTAAATTAGTATTGATTAGAAACAGCACATCACACAAGAGACATGATTGCAAAAATGCAGTGCAAACATCTATATTTATAAAACAACAGATACAGTTTCAGCCATCAACTTCACTATTTAATTATATTAGTTTTGTTGCAACGTATTTTCATAAACATAGTTCAAAATAATTGAAATAAGTAATTCTCTCCTCCATTTTTAATGTCCAATAACTATTTATAAATTCCTTCATGTCCACTCAGCAATTATTAAATATTTACTGCCAGAATCACTTGTGTTGAGCAGATTTCAGACAATGAGATATTTGTTATTATTCTTTTACAAAACAATAGCCTTTTAGGCATAGATGACTGCCATGGTCTTGTCTATAAGTAGTATATACACGGATATCACATTTCGATGGATGTTGCCTGGGCTTTTGTCCTAATTACTCATGACCTTGTTACACTACTGTGTTATTGACATTAGTTTCAGATATCAATACTCAACCATTATTGATGTATTTTTTGATACAGCCACCAACACACATAAGGAAGTAGAAACAAATGGCCATTGGGAAAGAAGAGACATAAAACAAAGCCTGGGCCACCTAATGCCAGACGGACGTACATTTATCCACTGCCTGGGGGAAAGATACGTAACCTGCTGGCGTACTCATGGTATCCTGCATACCTTGAAACCACAGCCTGTTGAAGTTTCCAGTTTCAGGCTGAAGCCAAACAGATGGACAGAGGAGGGTGAACAGATGGACTCCTCTATCCCTTGGGAGAAGTCCCTCCATCCCTCCTAGAGGAACATCCAAACTCCAAATGGGCCTGACTTTCAATTGTCAAAACCAAT
The DNA here is from genome assembly GCA_033239005.1 of Lamellibrachia satsuma. Taxonomy (NCBI): domain Eukaryota; kingdom Metazoa; phylum Annelida; class Polychaeta; order Sabellida; family Siboglinidae; genus Lamellibrachia; species Lamellibrachia satsuma. The sequence continues at coordinate 250,812 of BSQZ01000005.1, forward strand.
CCCTTTTTTAGGAGTCAAAATCGAAATTGCATTCTATTTTAAGGGAAAGTTTGATAATGTCAGCCCTATTCACAAAAAGGAATTTTATTTCACATTATCATTGAGCTGTTAAAAAATAAAATTTCTTGATTTTGCAGATAACGTTAATGCATTTAAACAAGCTTTCCCACAACATTATGAGCAATAATATCATCGTCCCCATAGTTACAAACCGCTGCTGCCACCCTCGTGGCTTTGAAAAGGGGATTCAGGCATACACAATCAGCCAGGGATTTCTGGGATGATTTCTGAAAGTTCTGATAGTTATTTCAAGCAACAAGTTGAAGACGGCATGTGAACATGCAACCTATTGACTTAATTATCAAAGGTCCATCAATTCTCCATCTATATGTGGCCTTCCCTTGTCACATTTGTCACGTTTGTTGTTAGACATGACACTATGGTATAATTTATGGCCAATGCATTGCTATTTTGGCTACAAATATTTCTGTTGGGTACCTGCGTAATTTATTCCTTCATTTTCGTCATTTTCAAACACTGCTAAAATTAGTTTTAGCCACATTCATTCCATCCTGCCTATGTATTCTTGCATGGTTTCCATACATGCACACAACATTGCCAATGAAGCCGAACTATTGATTTTCATGGCATTATAACTATTAGATATGACATAAAATAAATCTGTTTATCCCAAATTGTATGCCCATCTATGGCCTGAATAAAAAATCTGAGTTAACAAGATCTAGATATAAATCTGAGAATAATTTAAACATAGACTGGTCTGGTTGCGTGACTTTTCAGATTAATCCGGAAGTGTGGTTATAGATTACATGCTGCAGGGTCTATGAAAGCCAGTGGTCCAGTTCACAGCAGTGATATGAACAAGTGGACCATGGCAGGTTCATCAGGTCATGTCGTGCATAACCTTGTCAATGGTCATGAGTCGTGTTCAGACAGAGAGTGTCAGTAAAAGAACAGTGCACATCTAGGCTAAAAGTAAAAGATAATTTACACTGCCCATTGTCCAGTCGTTGGGACAACTCAAACCGCTTTACACTGCAACCCCTGGCTTATCAGGGAAGCATTCAGCCATGCTGCAATTACTGCATGACAATTATTTATTTATATAGCCTAGTGAACTGATGCAATGTACAGGGAATGTTTTTCTCCAAACTTTAAAATGGCAGCTAAATGGATCTGAACCCCGGTCCAAAGCTCTGAAGGGGCGCTAATGTGCCCCTCACAAATAACGAAACACTCATTCTCAGACAGACTGGTCAATTATGGCTAAAATATATTTCAGAACTGTCCACCAATTAATGAGGTCCTATTACCACATTTGGGCTACACCTGGAACCAGTTAGAGAGGATGGCCCAGGACAGGGGACTCTGGCGATCTGTTGTCAACGGCCTATGCCCCAAGAGGGGCGATGGGCATAAGTAAGTAAGTAATTGCCACATTATGAAGTGTCAACATGCAAAGGTTACCCCCCCATAGGGTCATACATACATGTCCCTAAATTTGGCCACATTATTATAGCTGGATATTCTCTTCACTGACTGCAAATCACATATTCTGCAAAAAAAACACAAATCATTAAAAATAATAGGGCAAATCCAGCTGCACAGAGAGAAATAATGTGTATGACCAAATCAATATTGGACAACATTAATCAACTGTTGACCAGAACCCATACAGTGACCACTCAAATCACTGGTCAGTTCTGTGATGTTTCCATGGTACCCGATATAATTACCATCACATCCTCTGTTTCCTTACACACACCGTTACAATTAATTATCACATTTTCTGGGAATTATATAAAGTATCAGGCAAGCGTTCTGAGAAACATTTATGATGTTTTTAACAATACCTTAAATGAAAAGATCACTACATTCTGTAGATGAAACTGAGGAACAAAATGATGTGTATAAAATAGATAAAATTATGTGTGCAAAAAATATGTGTATAAAATAAGTAAAAGTGTGAAATAGGAAAAACTAATTACTAATAAAAAGAACCTCAATTCTAAATATGTTCTATGCATCCACCCCCTTTTTCATTAAAATGTTTACCTGTCTGCCTGCCGTCAGCATGTATGTTCATCTGCCTGCCTGCCTGCCTGCCTGCCTGTCCATCAGTCTATCTCTCTGTTTATTCATCTGTCTGTTTGTCTGTCTGTCCGTCCGTCCATCCATCCATCTGCCTGCCTGTCTGTCCGTCTTCCTACTCATCTGTTCGTCTGCTTGTCTGCTTGTCCATCCACCCGTCCGTCTGCCTGGCCACCCATCTGTTCGTCTGCTAGTCTGTCCATCTGCATGTCCATTTGTCTGCCTGTCTATCCATCCGTCTGCCTGTACGTCTGTCTATCTGTCCAGCCATCTGTCTATCCGTCTGCCTGACCATCTATATGTCCTTCAGTCAGCTCAGCTAGCCATCAATCAACCTTTGCAGCTGGTTATTCACCTACCCTTTTCTTTCAAAATGCCAGCATGTTTAAATACTACCATTATTATTGTTTTATACAATTATTCTCTACAATGTAGACCCAGGAAGCACGATGACGCAGTCATCTGTGTTCCCATGCACCATTCCAGTACGGGATGTCAGAAATCTAAAACACAACAACGGAACTAGGCACCACAAATACCATATGAAAAAAAAGAGTCAAGGTTGAATGATCTGGAAATGTCTGTGAATCAGACCAGACACCTGATTGGTGCACTGCGACCTGACAAATCCTTCTTTTGTATGTCTGACTATCCGGCTATGTAGAAATGTGTCTGAGGTGATCGACCTGCCAGCTCGTCACGTAACTCGTTGACAGCAAATTCATTTCAAAAATTTATCAATGAAAACACATGGACATGGTTTTGCTGGGGAAATGCATGAATGGAATAGATTAGATGACACGGTGTGTGGGATATTCCATAGCGCTGATAACCAAGTATAACATTCATGGTGGTTTGCGCATGGCAGCCAGCAAGTAGCAGTGTGCAAAATACCATCCGACAAACCCTCTAAGAGAAATGGCTTCAGGATTAATAACAAACAGAATAAATCCTACATTGATTTTGTTTAGAAATACATACAAAATGTTATGATTAAAAGCTTAGTTTATTCCTCAAATAAATCTTTTTCACAACAGTCTGAAATGGTTTAATACAATAGTGATTGGTAAGAATATTGGTGGAATACGTAGCAAAATGTAATTACATAAAAGTATCAAACCAGTTTCAATTAATATAACGATCCAATCCAGATCACATTTTCCATTTCTTAGACTCTCTTCCATGGTTCATTCCTCGTCTTCCCACATCTTTCTCCAGATAAACTATTAAAAAAAATATTCTTGTTTCCTGCAAGGGTCTTTGAGTTAAGTGGATCGCTAGCTAACACCAGGCGGTTGTGCACATACAGGAATAAAAGCGTGTCAGTCCACAATGGATAAGTAACTGTCGACCAGACATGCCTGGATAACAACGCAGCTCCTGTACCACACAAATGTTTAACAACCGCCAAGAACACAGAACTATTCCTTATAACTATTCTCATCCCCTAACAAAGGGTTGAATTAGCCCCTTACCATCTGACGTAAACTAATCCTAGAACCCGTCACGACCCATCACGACCTGCTTGTGAGAACTTATCTTGCTGGTCCTTTCTTTTTTTAAATTGGTTGCCGACAAGGTTAGGGCCACCAGGCCACTGCCTATCTCAAGGGGATATGTTACCCCAAGACATAGATGTCGGGAATGCTTTGCAAGCTAGACAGGCAGTGTGTGCCACGTTCTTGTAGAAGTTGCAACCATTAAAATGTCACAGCTCAATCACTTCACACAAACACATGTCAGACGCTAAACATCTGTGACGTTTATATATCTTTATCACAACAAAAGACAAATGCATTTTATGGTTTTCATACTTTGAACTCAATAGAGAAACATGAATAACTGTCTCCATGTGCTCATATTGGGGATGACCGTGATGATGATGACCATTAATTTTTAACTACATGACACTATTTGAATACAAAGTATGTTATAAGATTTATGCTATTTAGATGTAAAGAATCTAACAATATAAATTATTGTGACTTTCTCTGTGGCTTTGTCTCCTTTATATATAATAATAATAAAAGTACTTATATAGCGCCCAATCAATCAAGATTGCTCTCAGGTGCTTTACATACATACAGTGTAGTAGTATTTTACAGGTCGTAAGTTGCTAAGAGAATAATTATACTGAGAATAGTCTACACAAATGCTAACATAAAAAAGAAATGCTAACAAAATAAACATGTTAAAATATTCTATAAGACTACTTTAAATATAATTAGTAATATGAGTAAAAGTAAGAAAATGATCATGAAACTACTAACAAAATTAAATATAATAAACAATTCTAAAAACTACTTTAAATATATTCATTTATACAAATAAGACTAAGAATATAACCATAAAAACTGTTAATACAATTATATATATAAAAAAAACAATTCTTAAGAATTATACCTTAAATAAGTTCAGTAATACAAACTAAAAGAATAAATATGCTAAGAAACTAATATATACAATATCTAATGCATGCACATAAAATGTCCTCATCAGTGAGTTATAAAAAAGCTCGTTTAAAAAGGTGAGTTTTTAGAAGTGTTTTAAACACTTGTACTGATTTCGCTGTCCTCAGAGTAGGTGTTAAATTGTTCCATAGAACAGCTGAGCAAACAGGGAAACAGGGATCACCATGTGTGACAGTCTGTGAAGCTGGTACAAACAAAAGCACTGGCAGTGAAGCAGATAATAGAGTTCTGTTAATGGGGCAGTAGCTAATTAACTCAGCCAGGTAGCCCAGCGCCAGACCATTTATATATATATATCACATCATCAACAGAACAGATGACACTTGTCGCTCTAACCATGAACACACAAGTCACACACTCGTGAATTCAATAAAAATTCCTATTTGGATTGTGTATGTGCCATGCATCTTTTCATTTTTCGTTATCAAATTTGCAATGTAACAATGTTACATGCAGGCGTGCGTGCGTGCATGCGTGCGTGTGTGCGTGCATGCGTGGCCACTTAGTATACCACTTGCAAGAGTGTTCAACTTGTCATTAAAAGAGGGACTGGTTCCTGTTGAATGGAAAGAAGCAAGCATCATAACATTATTTAAAAAGGGTTGGAGAAATAAGTCTGAGAATTACAGACCAGTGAGTTTAACATCAGTGATTTGTAAATTATTAGAAAAAGTTAATCAAAGACCATATTGTTAGGCATTATTAAATCCATCTCAATATGGATTCCTAAAAGCCAGGTCATGCTTAACAAATATGTTATGTTTTTTGGAAGAACTAAGTGGCTAGACGAGGGATCACCAGTAGATATTATATACTTAGATTTCCAGAAAGCTTTTGACAAAGTGCCAAATCAAAGAGTACTACATAAATTAAAAGCCCATGGCACAGGGATGGCATAATCAACTGAATAGAACAATGGCTAACTGACAGAAGACAGCATTTATTATTCTTAATATATATCAATGACTTGGACAATAATATGACAAGCAACGTACTGAAATTTTCAGATGACACAAAAATGTTTAGATGGGTTAACAATGATGGTGATAAACAACATTTATAAAACGATCTAGACAGCTTAGTGAAATGAGAAATGGCAGATGCTGTTCAATTTTGGGAAATGTAAATGCCTACATACAGGACATGGGAACTATAAAATGGGAGATACTGTTCTGGGTTCTACTGTAAAAGAAAAGGACTTAGGAGTTACAAGCGCTGATATGAAAGTTTCAGAGCAGTATTGTATTGCAGCGTCAAAGGGTAATCAAATTCTTGGGTTGATTAGGAGAAATATAATATACACAGAGAAGGATATAAAGATCAAATCACCGGGAGTGGATGGGATTCCTCCAAAATTACTAATGGAAACAGTAGAACAAATCAGTATACCACTTGCAAGAGTATTCAACTTGTCATTAAAAGAGGGAGTTGTTCCGTTTGAATGGAAAGAAGCAAACATCATACCATTATTTAAAAAGGGTTCGAGAAATAAGTCAGAGAATTACAGACCAGTGAGTTTAACGTCAGTGATTTGTAAATTATTAGAAAGGTTAATTAAAGACCATATGGTGGACTTACTCGTTAAGCATAAATTATTAAATTCATCTCAACATGGATTCCTTAAAGCGAGGTCATGCTTAACAAATATGTTGTTTTTTGGAAGAAATCACTAAGTGGATAGACGTGGGATCGCCAGTAGATATTATCTACTTAGATTTTCAGAAAGCTTTTGACAAAGTGCTACATCAAAGATTACTACTTAAATTAAAAGCCCATGGTATCAGGGATAGCATAACTGACTGGATAGAACAATGGCTGACTGACAGAAGACAACGAGTTGTAGTAGATGGAGAAGTTTCAAATTGGAAATCAGTTTTGAGTGGGGTACCTCAAGGATCAGTATTAGGACCTATATTATTCTTAATTTATATCAATGACTTGGACGACAGTATAACAAGTAACGTACTGAAATTTGCGGATGACACAAAACTGTTTAGAGAGGTTAATACTGATGGTGATAAACAACATTTACAAAACGATCTAGACAGATTAGTGAAATGGTCTGAGAAATGGCAGATGCTGTTCAATTTTGGGAAATGTAAATGCCTACATACAGGACATGGGAACTTGAATGTAAACTATAAAATGGGAGATACTGTTCTGGGTACTACTGTAAAAGAAAAGGACTTAGGAGTTACAATAAGCGCTGATATGAAAGTTTCAGAGCAGTGTGGTATTGCAGCTTGAAAGGGTAATCAAATTCTTGGATTGATTAGAAGAAACATAACATACAAGGGAAAAAAGTTAATTATACCTCTTTATAAAGCAATAGTTAGACCTCATTTAGAATACTGTATAGAAGCATGGAGACCATATCGTAAGAAGGATATAGATATGCTTGAAAGAATACAGAGGAAAGCAACTAAAATGATTCCAGAACTGAGACCTTATCAACCCTAGAGACAAGGCGGTTAAGAGAAGATCAAATTGACGTTTTTAAGATATTGAATGGGTATGAAAATATTTGAAGAAATATTTTTTTCTCGCTCAAGAAAGATAATAGACCTAGAGGACATTAGTAAATCAGTGTAGATTGTATATCAGGAAGTACTCGTTCTCACCAATCAATGATTGGACAATCAATGAATGGAACAAATTATCTACAGATTGTGTAACTGCTAGCAGTGTGAATATGTTTAAAAACAAGGTTGACACATATCTCATGTCTGTAGACCTTGTTTATAGGGGATAGATTACTGTTTCATTTAAGAGTCCATGGCATACGAATGAAGTGCCAGTGATTTTGAGACGGTTCCCCCTTTCAAGGATTTTCTGCACTCTGAAATTTTTTTTTATTCACACGGAAAAGGGCACATTTGCAGACTACGACACTTCTGCATTGAACTGCCACAGGATTAAATTTCTAGTTGCTGCTTATCAGAATGTGGACCTGTCAATGAAGGAAGGATCCATGTCAGTGGTGGAAGGATCCCTGTCAGTGATGGAAGGATCCCTATCAGTGGTGTAAGGATCCCTGCATATGTAGACAAAATCTTCTTGCTTTTGGTGACATCTGACAGGGAGAATCTAATGTTGAATTTCTCAAGAAAAAATTGTAGAATTTAACAAAAACTCTACAGCAAGTCAGTTGACAGGCAATAATGCGTGCCATTGTGATAAAATCAGAAGTGTTATTTTGCGTACAGGACTAAAGACGTTAATATAGTCGCCTATGGAAAAAGAAATAATGATCTTGCCCCCCCAAAAATAATGATCTCTCCCCAACAGCCGAAGAAATCAGAGTACATAATGAGATTGGAAGAACATATGTTAGTTAGTAATTGTAAAATTTTTACACATTTTTGTTTTTTTAATGTGAAAAGATATTAATGGTTAATTTTGAGATGTTTTTGTACGCAAAAAATTCATAGTAATTTGTAGTAATTTTGGAATATGTTGACATGACCGACATTTCATGTATTTTAAGGTAGCATAAAAAGACACTGTCATTTTTTTATTTAATTAATTAATCTGAGTCCATATTGCCCCAAACAATCTATCAGGCTTAACTAAGAATAAGGGATAGGTTTGACGATCACAACATATTTATGCTTCAATGACATACTAATGGTCAATTCAGTAATAGCAATGGTATCATATGGTCATCCAGTGCATAAAGCAGGGATGAAGATGGGGCGAGAATAGGAACATTAATAAAATATACCAATTTGGGGGGTGTTATAGTGATGCAAAGAACAACTATATGTACTTGTTAAAATACTTTTAAAACCTTGAGAAAAATCCAAAATGGAACAATGTCTGACAACTGAAAGGTTGGGCTAAGGTATGCATTGGACCTGTGTAAAGGCAGTTGTGGGCTAACATCATAAAGTCTAATTACAAAGCAGGTAAGCATTTGTTTGTCTTTAGAGATCAGCTCTATGGTGCATCTAGCGCCATGCTCAAGCTTTTTATTGGTGCATTGCCAACATGCCTTGATGGAGAGGTAAGGTGTCTTAGCTACAGCTATAGAATGTCCTCACTATCAGGAACATCTTAATGCACTTTTTACATTCCCCCCCCCTCCCCCCCCCCTCTCTCTCTCTCTCTCTCTCTCTCTCTCTCTCTCTCTCTCTCTCTCTCTCTCTCTCTCTCTCTCTCTCTCTCTCTCTCTCTCTCTCTCTCTCTCTCTCTCTCTCTCTCTCTCTCTCTCTCTCCTGCCTCTTTCTCTCACTACTGCTGGCAGTGTTTTGGCTAACAGTCTGAAACAAACAACTAAGAATGATCACTTTCAGAGTTACTACAAGTGTTATGTGACTGATTGGAAGTGAACCAACAGTTAATCTGTTTCACATAAGTTAACCTACATGGTTGAAATGTGCGAACATCAGTGATGTATTTGATGCATTGAGCCACAGTCCCCTTTGTATTTAGAGGTGAGCATTGGGCCATGGTTCCCCCTTTGTATTTAGGGGGCATTTGGCCACGGTCCCCTTTGTATTTAGGGGGCACTGGGTCATGGTCCCCTTTGTATTTAGGGGGCATTTTGGGCCATGGTCCCCCTTTGTATTTAGGGGGGCATTGGGCCATGGTCCTCCTTTGGTTGACATTTCCCCCATGTTTTTTCTGTTATTCCACTACATGGTAGCATGGGTGACTAGGTGTGCCCCTCCTTGGCCTCCCCCTTTACAAGATATGCCACTAAAAAATGTACACAAACTTAATTGTTTAATTTTTTTGGTCTGATGTTAGCAACCCAGCGATCCAAACCCATGTGCATGGCTAAGCTGCATAATATGTCATACAATCTTCCTATAAATAAATTCCAGAAAATAAATAAGCTCATGGTCCGATGAGAACAAATTATTATCCCAGTCCACATAATCAAATGTCCACACCTCAGACTTTAAAACTAAACTTACAACCCTAACACATCATATTTCAGTCACCACTTCATGCCCTGACACACATGATATGTCAGTCACCACTTCATGCCCAGACACACGTCATATTTCAGTCACCACTTCATGCCCTGACACACATGATATGTCAGTCACCACTTCATGCCCAGACACACGTCATATTTCAGTCACCACTTCATGCTCTGACACACATCATATTTCTGTCACCACTTCATGCCCTGCAAATTGTCAGCCTTATTTTGTATCCAAAATTAGAATTACACATGCTGGTAAATGTATTGCATTTAATGGGTTTGTTAGTAATTGACCTGTTCATGACCTCTTCATGTTCATACTGACCATGCCAGTGTCACAGTTTCAGTGTTAAACTGATCCCGTGCTCACACGTTAGCTGGTGTTAAATTGTCAAGCTTTCTTGTTTGGGAAACTTGTGTGTTACTCTTCGAATACAAATTGAATACTTTTATTTCAGGTAAAAACCCATATACATACATACATACATACATACAAATATGCATAAGACAAATGCTGGAACTCGAGCTTTCTCGGTTGCCGCACCAACCCTGTGGAATTCACTCCCCGACAGCGTAAAATCAGCAAGAAATATAGCTTCATTTCGCCGTAATCTGAAAACCTATCTTTTCAAAATGGCCTATCCTCCTTAGCTTCTTGGCACCTCCATCCATCGGTTGACGACTTTTTGCATTGTACATGGTCACGAGAATGCCTAATCCTTTGGTTTTGTTGCGCCACTGAGCTCGGATTTTCCGAGGATATTGGTGCTAAAGAAGTCTATTTATTATTATTATAAAAAATTTAATTATGTTAAACAAAATCAGTTAAAAAATTAATAAGTTAAAAATAAATACATTAAAATTATAAATAATTTGTCTCTGATAATAATATATAAAAGATATGTAAAGTTGCACACAATAAAATGTTCGTGGCCATTAGGACCACACAGGTCCATTAACAATATTAATACAATTGGTCATACATTTTATTAAATCATCTTATTAAATCTTCATTTGGTAATTAGTCTGTGCTTTGTGTTGATTATTATTATTACAGGGCCAATTACACCACTGAGAATGATTGATAAATCCTTCATATATGCAAAGACAAGCACAATAAAATTAATGTGGGAATTCTCTGTTAAGGTTTCTCAGATACATGTGGCTTCTGAATTGAGCATTAGATTTGATACATGATCACTGGGTAAGTTGCAGTTGGTGTTTTGTTTATAAAAGTAATTGGAATTGGTGAAAATGAAATTGGTATTTTCAATTACTTTTCAGTTTCTTTTTCGATTAGATCATGCAACTCAAAATATTCGCTACAAATTATCATACAAATAATATGTTGCATATATCATAATTGAAATTAGAACTGATATAATGTAATTGACCTCCAAGTCCGAGTACAATCTTGGACAAGGTACAATATGATGCTGGACACAATCTGAGACTGGGTACAATTCTCAGATCGTACTCGATCTCAGATTGTGCCAGGTCTTAGATTGTACCTGTTCTCAGATTGCACTCGGTTTCAGATTGCGCCCAGGGTCTTAGATTGTACCCAGTCTCACATTGTACCCAGTCTCACATTGTACCCAGTCTCACATTGTACCCAGTCTCATATTGTACCCAGTCTCATATTGTACCCGGTCGCAGATTGTACCTGGTCTCAGACTGTACCTGGTCTCAGATTGTACCCTGTCTCAGATTGTACCCAATCTCTCACTTGACTCTAATAAATGCTCGTCTTGCACAAACTCGGGCAAATTTTCACGAGCCATGAATGTCTATTAACACGCAGTGATGACATCATCACGGCTTTGATGCAACACCAAAAATAGCGACAACAAAAAACATAATGCCGCCGCAAGACATATCTTCCCTGACATCCAAATGATCCTAGCACTAGCGCTATAAACCAATTTTGATTGCCGAGCCGCATGTTTTCCTCAATGTGGTCTGTTGTGCCCATACATCTCTCCGGTTGACGTGTGAAATCCCACTTTAGGGAACCTGTGACAAAGTGGATCAAACCGCCACTCACACTGAGACACCAAGATGAAGAGGCAACAGAAGAAATGGCGGCTGAGACAAGTACGATAAGATGCATGGGAACGGGACGAAGTGCGAGACAAGGAGGAGGCTGGCTAATGTAGTCTGCATTAAAGCCATCGTTGCCAACAGTCCTGTGAGATATTTTCATCATGCTCAGGATTTGATCCTTACGTAATTTTTTCTGCCGGTTGTTTTTTCATATTCGGAAGTGTGAATGAATCCGACTGCCGGTTGAAAAGATTTGGGTTCCTTGTTACTTACATGGTGAATTACGTAATATCAGACATGGTTTGTATGTACCATACTTTGACATTTGTCTTAGAACTGTCAGAAAATCACTAATACCCATGTAATTAATAATACTCTTGCCTTGATTATTGACCAAATTCACTCTCATTCACTTCATGGTTTCAGTTCTTACACAAATAAATGCTTTCTGTCTCGGCATAGCTCCATTTGTAATATTAGTTATATATATATAACCTTCATGAACATTAATTGCTGACATTTTCAATAACTTAGTAAACTCATTTCCTCCTGACGCTGCTTATTTATGTTATTATACATTGATTGATACCATAATGTGGATTAGGTAATTCTTAAATTTAAATTAAGCATATGCTTACATAATTAGATACGTACGGTATTGTATTTAATCCACCTTACAATTCTTAGTTTCAATTATATGGGTGTCTCTCACGTTAGCGATCAATTCTTTGTCTTAGTCAGTCTCCCTGACAGACATACATATTTGTATAATTTAACATTAATCTTTATTAATTAGAAATTTATGCATTTTGCATTCACTTGCAGCATATTGTATTTAATTTTATGTACTTGTCTCTGTCAAATAAACCTATTCCTTCCTTTTTTCCTTCCTTCCGTCTCCTACTGTATTCTGTGGCTATAGTAAGAACACATCCACCAGCTGCAATCAGTACTTCTTCCCCTTTCATCACTGCATCTTATGCTCAGTCCTCAGCTCCCCCAGTCCTCAGCTCCCCAAGGGTTTCTCCTTGATCTAAATGTACTCGGCAGCACACTAAACATGTTTGTACTGTGGCATCCTTTCTGGCTTCTGTATTGGTTAGCAATATCCCTATGTGTTATCTTGCTTTATTTAAACAATATACCAGGTAAGTAGCAGAGTAAGTGAAATTAAAACTATTGAAACATCAAATCAATTTTTAATTATGTTGTTCATGGGTAACATTTCTGCGAAGCTGCAGATGACATCATACTACTCTGTCCTACTAGTTCTGGTTTGCGAAAAAATTACTGATGTGTGTGAATAAAATGTCAAACTACATGTGATGTGTAGCTTAATGGGCCAAAAAGCAAAACATTTGTGTACAACAAGAATGATGCTGATCTGCATTTTTAAATAAATGGTACAGATGTTTCTACATGTGAGAAAACTTACATCTGGAAAATGTACATAGCACAACCAATATGGTGTTTGATGGTATCCGGAAATTTAATTGTAGTGTAAATATATTTATGTCTGAGGTTGGTTCACTTCAAACTGTCGTCAAAAACAAATTGTTTCATCAGTACTGTTGTGCATTGCACAAATCTCAACTATGGCCACTGTGGGATGACAGTGTTAACAAGATGTGCACACAGTGGTGTAATGCTTTGTGCAACGTATGGAAGTTACCATATGGTTCGCACAGACATTTAATATCATTAATTGCTGAATATATACCTCTAGATGTTGTTTTGGTCTTTAGGTTTATAAAGTTTTGCAGAACATTAGCCTTGTCATACAACATGGTTGTTAATTAGTTAGCAAATACAGTGACATTTACTTATACGGCCAGAACATAAGACACATTTTGTCCAAATATAACACGGCACACCATGAGCTATTGTAGATGCCTATGAGTGCTATTAAGTATAAATGTAATAAAATTTGGAATATCAATGTAAATGCTACATACTATGACTACGCAAAAATTATTTGTGAATTGGTGGTGACCAATGACGCTGTCTTAAATAAGGAAGAATGTAATGTTGTGATTTCATGCAGTCTAACTGCTGTTTCTTATACTGAACTTTATTATTTGTTTAATATGTACGTGTTTGTTGATATTGAGTCCGAATAAAGATGGTAATAATAATTAAATTTAACAAAAGAATTACATTATTAGTATATTTAGACGTTGCCATTATAGTATTGTTGGAACAAGATTTAACAAAATTGCCATCCAAGGCAAAAGATCCAGATGGCAAGTGGACAAGGCAGCCATTGGTTTATCGAGAGTCCAACAATTTTGCATCTATGTGTAACCTGCCCTTCTATTAAGACATATTCAACCAGGAGATGATACAGACAGAAACAATTTGTGATAGAATGATACAAAGAACACTTATATTTCATTGGCAAAAGTCAAAGCAGGGTGCTGCCATTGTAATGAATAATAGCGACAGAACAAATGCTGCGTGTGATAATTTGAAGCAACAACCAGCCTTGACATGGAACGCAAGTGTCAGTACTCATATCCGTAGCACTGTCATTAATGCATCAAATGGGAAATTCATTTTACAGTCGTTATCAAATATGATTTCCAGCTTTGCTGCAGTGCTTGTAGTATGGACACAAGTGCAATAATGACAGTACCTGCCTAGTTGTGCATGTCTGTCAGATCCATCACGTCTGCCATATTGTCATTGAGAAATCTCTGTCAGCAGTGTTTAGTGTAAACGTTATATTCTATGGTGCACAACAAAGATTGTTGACTCCTTTGAAAATTGGCCGCTCCTACAATATTTCTTACAGAAAACATTCATGCATAATTTAAACCAATTCCTAAATTTTACATATATATATATATATATATATATATAGCAAAGGACACTAGATTAAAGCTGTTATTCCTGAGCTCAGTTGCTTTTGTGACACAATTGGTACACTTTGAATTGAGGAACAATAACAGAAATGTCAGAAGTCAAGCATTCCCTTGTTACTATCCTGTAAAACTTCATCTAACCTATAATCGCAGTAACACAACCCTTGTAGATAAACAAATATTACCACCTTTGTCATCTAAAGCTGTTCTCACAGAAACCTGCTTAAACGTCACCCCATTGGGGTTTATGGCCCACCATGGTTAATTTCTAATGCTATCAATACAGAACAGTTAACTACTGCCAGAAGAAAACGCCCAGCGTAATATTAGCAATGACTACTGCCATCAGAAAGTGCCCTGAGTATTGTGATTATCTTTGTGTTAGAGCCACCATCCCAGTGCTAATGGGAATTACACTTCTCCAGAAGCTGTCTAAGCCCCTTTCCTTGTTAACACAATTATCTCATTATTCAATGATTTTCTCAATCAGCTGGTGACAACCTATATTAACTCATTTCCAGGTTTAGTGGCCAAAGAACCTATATTTGGATGGAGCGACAAAATCTCCCAGCCAACAGATCATTGCTTTTTAATACCGTCTTTTAGATATTTGTAAACCGATCTCATTCGAACCTCTCAACAGAAGAAGATATGTTACTGAGGCAACCACTGGACATCGCCATCTGAAAAGTGAGGCATCGTTTGATGGTTTTGTTTATGACTATCTGCGTTCGTTTCCCAACAATTTTAGTTGGATCCTGATTTTAAGTGTTAGTAATGTTGACAATGATTTGTGGTGTGTAATATCATCCGACACGGAGTTTGACAGCAATGTGACAGTGCCTATATTTGACCACAGTTTGGTAAACAATTTTGATGATTTCATGGAGTCATCTAGTTCTGTTGTTGTGCTTGGTTATGTGCTGTCCTTCGCTGTTTGGATTTTTTTGTTTCAGCTGGATTTTACCAAGGACATTTTGTGGCAGAGTTTGCCAAATTTCAGGAGTTAGTATATTTCATTTTGAATTATGCTTAAAAAAACATTCGATCGAGGGCCAATTCAATATTTAGCTGAACTGTTGTTCAGTTGGTTTAACTTTTTGTGTATAACATATTTTTAAAAAAATTGCTGAAAATAAATAAGTAAATATCATGCTTTAATAACTGGTTTTCACAATTTATTTTATTTTATTTAATGCACTGATTAACTAGTGAGATATTTTAATTTAACTGCATACAAAACATAACTAGTGGTCTTCTAAACAATTAAGATTTTACTTTACAATGCACGTTGACAAACAATTGTCATACAATATTACATTTTGGCTCTTCACTCTGTGAGCAAGTAAGTCCATTGTTGTTGAAGTGATTCATAATTTTTTGACTGCCCACTTTTATGATAACAATTTACCTCCTCATCTTAATGACAGATTGTGTTTTATGATTGAATTTTCCTGATGAGCTCTTTATCTTAGTGAACCGATAAAGCTTCCACCACAACTGGATCATTGTTTTAGTGGGGCTAAACGAACAAACAGGGTTACATGTAATATGAACATTATCTAGATAGTTACTTGTAGGTTTAGTTTGTTTATCAAAGTTGCTGTTAATTTAGTTTTATATATCGCAAAAAAATGCTGAAAGCTATATCTTACAAAGAATTCAACAAAACATAACATAAATTCCACTACTGCAGATAAAGAAACAAATGGTACACATGAAGAAGAACAAATAGGAATTGAACAGACTCGCCGCTATAAGATAGAAAGAAAATGGACAGATTTAGTAACAGAAACATGGTCCCCTGAGGAGAGACATCAGAGAGTTGGACAGATCAAAAGATGAAAGAACAGGTGTCTTCAAGAAACCGTAACCTGAGCATGGACCAAATAGTTGGAATAATATTTAGAAATCGTCACAAAGACATTCAATCAAGTCACTGACACCGATGATGATGTATAATTGGCAAAATAAAAACCATTAATAATATAACTGCATTTAAAATTACATACTAGAAGCTGTGATTTTAAAATACATTGCTGTGGAAATGTAATTATTGACATACTGAATTCAGCCATTTAGTATGTGGTAACCTGTGTAGTTAAACTTTATATCACAAGCAATACTTTGAAAATGTATATTTATAGTAACATGATACATAATTATGAGTACTACTCATGCATATGAATAACAAGTACATGTGTAAGAAACTTAATATTACTGCCTTAATAGGATTGTTAAGGGTCAATTTACATAAAAGTCAACGACTTCGTATTTACCCCATTCAAACACTACATACACATTTATGTGTTGTTCTGCAGATACATATAATTTTTTGCATCGCATTAATAATTTACGTAAGCGTGTGCATAGTTATATATACATGTTTGTCTTCTGTAGTGTCGCCAATGTTTGAATAAACGAATCAGTGGTTCAATGAATCA
The DNA here is from genome assembly GCA_033239005.1 of Lamellibrachia satsuma. NCBI lineage: Eukaryota > Metazoa > Annelida > Polychaeta > Sabellida > Siboglinidae > Lamellibrachia > Lamellibrachia satsuma. The sequence goes on from BSQZ01000005.1 coordinate 267,685, forward strand.
ACACACCAATAACCATTTCAATTCCAATTGTGGCAGTGTCTTGATGACTTACTTAAAGTGTGCTGGTGTTGAATGGGCATAATTTACTTGTGCAGCCAGCTGCCACATCCTGTGCACGTTTTTCTTCGACACAGGTAGACAAATCGGCGCCTACCAAACCGTGCTGCCAGGCTGCCGCACACCTGCATGGGTTTCACGAACCGCCTCACACAGCATTCCAAGGGTTGGACGGCACTTAAACAAGCACCCACCTGCGCAGAACTTTTGATTTGTTTCTACCTGGTTAACCAATAAAAATGTTTGATGTCGACACACACAGCCTTATTCTCCAGTTAAGGTACTCGTAAAGCAATGCAGAAAGTACAAACAAATGCAAAACAGTCGCCAGTAATCTTTCCAATAATTTGCCCACAGTAGGTAGCATTGCAAAGTAACTGCTAAGCCATGTTTTAAATTTGTCTCTGCCTCGGGCAGTCGCATCAGGTGGGAGTGAATTCCACTCCGTGACCAGTACCCCGGGAAGAGCGGGTATTTATAGCATCCTTTCATGTACAGTATTGCTGTAATTGCATCCCAGGCTGCACGAGTTTCCAGGCATCTGAGTTGGCTTTTCCAGTAATTATCAGATCGCCAAATATGTCTACAAGGTGATTAACATGTTCCCATTTAAATCTTTCAAGCAGAAATATTGCCTGCTGGTGCTTGTCATTGTTAGCCCAGGTTGCCGAGTGTTTACAGTATGTTACTGTATCTTTCCTACTCATGAAACACAAATTTGATGACTGTTCAATCTGTTATCTACATCACGCTGCTAAGTAATGATAAATGACCACTCGCTTAAAGAAAAAAAAACTGTGTGAGAACATGTATGCATTCACAGAGTGATTGCAATATGTGTGCGTTCATGCGTGCGTGCATGCATGCAAGCTCACGATTTCAATTATCATATACTTTCATACAATAAAAAATACAAATCTATAATGCTAATAACTGTAATTACTACATTGGTATGATTAATATAAGAAGTATTTAATAAACTCTACACAAATAAGTGGTATGGCCCATGCTCCTCTACATCTGTTAGACAACTATGGCAGATATCAAATAGCTGAGGCAAACATAGAAATTCTATAAATAGGCATGGCAATACACCCTCTAGCAGGTATTGTAATTGAAATAGGAGATAACAGTGGTTTAGCAACACTACAAAACAAAATGCCATCGATGAGTAATTAGAAGACTAAAAAAAAGGAATTAAGGGCAGATGTTACAAATTAGAAACTGCAGTTATGTTGTGTGGTGGAGAAGATTTGAAATAGATATTCTTTGGACAAGCAGATACCGAGCATGCACCCGTTGATATTATCACACACTACCATCTCAATGTGACCTCGTATACAATGCTTGAAATATAATGCCTTTTATAGCAGACGACTTTCTATTTTTGCAGTGACATTTCTGCAGTAACTGACTACTGTTCTAATTACATGGTCACACAAACACACGCACGCACGCACGGACGCACGCACGCACGCACACACAAGAGGAGTTGCACCTAGTTCTCAGACCAACAACAATAATCTGTAAAGTGATATATGCAAACAAAAAAATGTTCCTTCATAACAGCTGCCTTCTTGCTAATCATCTGCGATTAACTGAAATCACACTTCCTGGTAAACTATTGGTTGCATCACTAAATTTAGATTCTTCTTAGAGCTGGTCTTTCCGTTTCACATTACCACTACAACAAATTTAATTAGTGGCGCCACCTCAAAAAATAATGTCACAATTATTTTTTCGACTAGTTTTAGAATAATCATATATGGGTCATTCCATTCCAACTCTCCCAGTAGTTCCCAGGTGACCCTCTCAGATTTCAACTCTCCCAGTAGTTACCAGGTGACCCTCTCAGATTTCAATAAAAAAATCCTAGAAGTACTTTTGGTGGTAAGATGGAGCTGTGCAAGATGTCAAGCCTCAAAGCCAGATAGTTTTTAAGATATGATTGATTGAAAATACAGCTTTTTACACCCGTGAATCAGATTTTACGTTTTCGGCCATTTTTTAAACCTCATATCTTGTCACTGATTATAGATAGGAAGCTGAAAGAGCTAAATACACAACTCTTAGTTAAGACATTGTATATTTCTTAACACTGATATGCATGTATACAGAAAATATACAAATCTTAACTAGGAGATATATATTTAGGTCACAATTGGTGCATGAAAACCGTCTTGCGAGTGATTTTGTTGAACAAATCATGATCAGCATCAGCTTCATGCAAGTTAACCATCAACAGCATTCGTGTTCTAGTTCCAATTATGTGATCTACCCATTGCAGAGAATAGCTCCTCCATTTCATTGGTATAGGTTGATTAGTTCATGATATATTAACCTGTGAAATATGAATAGTTTATTTATTTTTAATATGCCATCACAAAATATCGAAAAAATTAAAATTTCAAACTGCCATAGCTCAAAAACAACTGCAGCTAAGATGCTAAATTAGTACGATTTTTGCTTATATAAAGACATTAGACAATGTCCACAAGGCCTCACCCCCAGTAGTTGCATAATCTGTCTTGGAAAGGAAAGCATGCTGTGTGTCTGTGGCTGTAGCAGTGATAATTACTGTTTGCTGAGAGGGTGGATTAGCACCTGTCCAGGGCTCTGTGTACTCTAAGGGTCTCTAATCAGAATACAAACTGGTAAAGTATTAAACAACTGAGTCAACATACTGAATTGGTAACAACTAGCACAAGCTATAAGTGGACTTTAACTCAGGGCTTTTGTGTTGAAAAGATACTTCTTCTGGAAGACAAGTTTGTGTGGCTTCACTGCATTCAGAAAGGGAATAGCTCAAACATACACAATGTCATAAAATATTTGACTATCAGGCTATCTGGTGACAATACAGCTACACAAGTGTGTGCACTTTGTGTTTTGTATTAAAAACATACAAAACTTTGTTGATCTCGATGCTTGTAAACAATTATTTGTGTTAAATTCATATAAATCAGCGATTAAAAAAACTGGAAGTCAAAAAAAACATAAATCAATGATTTTTTGATTTTTTTTGGAGTGATTTAAATCATGATTTAAATCAATGATTTAAATTAAACAACCCTGATACTGGCTAAAGCTACACTGTTTCTGAAAGTATATTCTGAAATCCCAGGTCCCAATTACTAAATACGAAATTGTTCAGCATCCTTCATATATTCAGTGACAAGACATGAGGTTCCAAAAATGGCCAAAAACAAAAAATTTTATTCATGGGTGTAAAAAGCCGTGTTTTCAATCAATCATATCTCCAAAACTATCTAGTGTTGAAGCTTGAAATTTTGCACAGTTCCATTCTACCACCAAAGGTACTTCCAGGATTTTTTCATTGAAATCTGAGAGGGTCACCTGGGAAAATATCTGAAAGTTAGGTGAGTTGGCATGGAATGACCCATATCCTAGTATCTTAGATAATTATGCAATACATTTAAATTATGCCCAAAATACAATACCACCTTATTGTAGGTTACCCCCCCAAACAGCCAGCTTGACTGAGGTAGCGAGGATTGAAATAGTTTACCCAGTTCCTAAGTGTAGCCACTCCAAGCACTACCTGATCCATTTATATAAAGTCAGTGTAATAACGCAAGTCATTGTTACTGATCTATTCATATATAATACATTTGTGACATGCTAGAAATGTTCATATATTGCAAAATGTGGTTATGTAACAAGTAAGACAATATACAGTGCATTACAGCAGACACAGGCAATTACACATGAAATGTGTTATAACATACCTGATGCATGCATGCATGTATGCACGCATGCACACACTGCAGTCCAATTTTCAGCATGGCAAATAAGTCAGCAGCAATTATTTTGACAGACAGAAATGCAGTAGCACTTTACGAACCATCATTTGTGCGTGATACAGTTCAAGGTTGGACACATTCAAGCCTCAGTAGATAATTAATCCTTTGTGTGATAGTATTTAACTCATCCATTAGCTTGCTTGATAAGAACCTGCAAATCTGCACTGTTCCATTTAGAACACAAACAGCCACCATCATCTGCTCTAGACCATCACTGGCCAGTCAGTGAGCAGGATGCAGTCATCATTTTCAGCTCCCTCTTCAATTCAGTATATTCACTCGTCTCGTTTCAAACCCATTCCGCAAAAAATATAACCATAAAACATTGACTATTACATGAAACTATTACATGAAACTATAACACAAACATAATTTGTAAAATGGTAAAATGGCAAAACCGTTTCCGACCCTGTCTCTCTCTCGGTGTCTGTTACGGTTGCGACTATGAAGTCACTCGCTTGGTTCCACCTGATTTACGATAGGCTAAATCAACGGAGGATGGATTTTTAAGTGTTATGTACAATACTTTTCCATCCAATCCGAATAAGCAAACAAGAGCTCTGCATACATAGAATTTACGTAAATATAATCACAACTTTTCCTACATAAATTTGACCTCTTAAGAAATGTTTGGTATTCCTTATTTCAGCCGACTCATTTTGCCTTCATCGGCAGACTGATGTCACTATGGACTTGCCTCCACCGAACGAAACCTGCCTCGAACCGAGATGTCAGCCAGCAGCTCCCCTTAGTCCATCTTCAGCTCGTGTCACTCAGGTGGCAAGGTCAGTCAGCCAACGAAGGCCAAGCGAGTAGGCCAAAATATTCGGAACGAGTACCAAATTTTTCTCAGAAGTAATCACCGTGTGATTAACCATGTCAAATATCACATTCCAAGAAACCAGAACAGACGTCAATTCATTCGAAGAACTTCTCTGAGGTTTTGTGATTGTACCAGTAATAAAAAAATTCTAATCACAACAGCACAAGCACTTTTCACAGACACCGCATCCGCATACCTTTCAACATGTATACCATCAACTCTATATACAGTGGGGTGGCGATGATGGTAACTCCAGGGTTATAATGCCCTGATCGTACAGGGTTTTATCAATTAGCTATCCAAACAATCCTGCCCCCAACATGATTAATCACATTTTAATAGGTTTTTTCAACATAACAATGTGTGGTATTTTTTTAAAGCATGTTACATTTTAAAACCCTTGATTGCAAGAAAATGCCTTAAAACACTTTGTATTTTCAAAATGTTTTAAACCCCCTGTAGCAAGACAACTTCAGTAATGAAATTATGTTTTCCCAGTCCCAAAATATTGAACACGTGATTCAAAATTAATAATAATAATAATAACTAACTTCTATGGCACCTATATCCTCAGGAACCTGAACTCAGAGGCGCAACAAAACATAATCATTAAGCATAATCATGGACAGGGACATGCAAAAGGCATTATCAGAACGAGGGACAATGAAAGATTTATGGTGGAAATGCAATTTGGTATAAACATGTCTTGAGTTTTTTCCGGAAAATAGCTAAAGTTTCATAAGTGGTCATATTTATGAGGTCCATCTGTATTACTAAAATGGACAAAGCCTAACAATTTTATACCATTTATATAGGATACATCACTAAAGAAAACTTAACAAACTCTGGCAGAGTTCTAATGTATTCTAATGTCATCATAAATAATATATAATGCACAGATTTGTCTAAGTACTTTTAGACCGGCAGGGTTTCAAAGGAATAAACAGGTGTTTGAAGGGTAGAGGATAGTTTCCCCATCCATCTAAGGGAAAAAATGCAAGGCTCGCACGCACAACGTTTGTAGTGTTATCCATCATTCAAACCAACATATGTGGATCACCCAAGAAATCAGAAGTCCTGTCGTCTTTGAAGATTGGTGTCACAAATACGAATTTGTTACCAAATTTTAATAAACAACATGGCAGAAGCATGATAATAGATATAGTTATCAATCATGTCACTGAAAAATAAAAATCATCACTTTCACTAATAGCACTATTGTGTTTAACAAAATACAAACATTAGTTTCAACGTAAAATAAAAATGCCACTTCTGTCTTTTTGTGAGAAGGAAGCTTTGCAATTTACTCAACTTGGATATTTTACGCTTACGTTAATTAACCGACTGACCAAATATGTTAATTAAACCATTTTAATGGTTAACTGGGGTTCGTGAAACTTCGTCAACTAAGTGCCGGTTCATCTACTCTGCATTGAACACCCTGTTCTTGGCCTAGGAAACTGGAGGCGTCACATTATCTAAATAGCAACCCTCAAAGGGGTGAAGCGACCCTCAAAGTAGCAAACTCAGCGTACTCACAGCGTGTCGGTGAGAGCACTCAGCGAGTCGGGCACGGACGAGAGATTTTGTTGAGAACAGTTGACACGAGGACTCGTCTCGCTGCCGTGACAGACGCACCGAGGCGGGCAGAAGAAGGCGCCCGGACTGTTGCCACTGCGTTCGCCATCGGGTACCGCCGAAGACAGGCCAGCGACGACGACGACCAACACGCCGCACAAGAAACAACCGAGACACGACGTGATTCTTTCGAGCGAGTAGTTGAAGTTTGCCGCCATAACGATCGAAGACTTCCGTCTGCGTCCGCAGTTCATGCGGTAATGACCAGCGTCTCCCAACTCCACTCGAACATGGCGCCAACGCTGGCGCCATCTACAGGCGCATTTTCTCACCCTTTGCACGCTACACGGCGTCTTCCAAACAAATGCAATGTCGTCGCTGGTATTAGAACATGATTATTCGATTTAATTCGGATGCGGTGGGTTTATCAGCACAATACGTGTTAATTTATATAACATTTTAATCAATGTTTGTAAATATGTTGTTCTCCTGTATTCAACAAAATGTTAAGCCCTACATCTAGCAGTGTCGTTTGCTTGTTTTTGTTGAGAGTTCCCCGTGTGATATCCAGGGTACAGTACTAAGTTACTTTGTGAAGGAAGGTTTGCAAGCTTTGTTTTCCTTGTCTTTTCTGTAAAAAATTGTTTTTTCTCTTCCAAGAAAGGATTTCGCTCTATATATGTTGCTAAACCAGTTAAAAGATAACACATTGCTCCATATGTTCGACACATGTTCTGGCACCATATCTAACCACAAAATATGCCCCTTGGCTATCCAGGTGTTTCTGCAGTGTCATAGTATAACCAGCATTGTTGCTTCAACAGTTTTTTCTTTACTAAATGCCTACAAGGAATGCAAACTGGATAGGTAACTGGCTAACTGCATTCGACATTAGTGTGTTTTTCTGCACGTGTGCCGTTTAGTGTTCCGTGTCACGGCTGCCCACCAAGAAACGAGGAGTGAGTATCGCCCACCCCCGCACAAAGGTAACGACCACTGACTGTCATTTGTAGGTGAGAGTTCAGCTGTGCCTCAATAACTGCGCCTTTTAGTAACAGTGGAAGGCGCAGCTCCGAAGTAGCAGAACTTGGAAGAATATGATATTTATATTATAGGTGCGGTGGCACAGACGCAAGCCAATTTGACATACTCCTCCCATGCACGTCACGCACGACTAGGCAGACGCCAAATGACGCTTTTTTTGGCAAATCCAACAAATTAATTCCCGTTAGTACTACTTCAGAAATGTTCGTAGTTCGTTAAACTGTCTACGCTATAAAACTAAAATGGATCTAGACTCGGCGGGAAAACGCATACGACACTGCAATCAGTTAAAGGTGCCTCCTCAATTCGATTTGTTTGCTAGATTAATTTCAAATTACTTTTGCGAAAAACCAAACCTACCTAGTACCCACTGCAACATGCTAGCTCCAGCAATGGATCCAGGGTTTCTCAAGACCCCCCAGGCCAAATATTACGGTAAAGGAACACACATATATGTGTGTGTGTGTGTGTGTGTGTGTGTGTGTGTGTGTGTGTGTGTGTGTGTGTGTGTGTGTGTGTGTGTGTGTGTGTGTGTGTGTGTGTATGTATGTATGTATATATATATATATATATATATATATATCGACTATTGAGGGTGAAAGACGTATACTGGGGTGGAATAGCTGGAGCGAAGCCAGACGTGTAGCAGCTGACAGAACAAGATGGAGGAGATTCACTTCGGCCTTATGGGCCACTGGGCCCGAAGAGGATAGGTAGGTAGGTATATATATATATGTATGTATGTATGTATGTATGTATGTATGTATGTATGTATGTATGTATGTATGTATGTATATATATATATATATATATATATATATATATATATATGTATGTATGTATGTATGTATGTATGTATGTATGTATATATGTATATATATATGATATATATATATATATATATATATATGTATATATATATATGTATATATATATATATATATATATGTATATATATATATATATATATATATATATATATATATATATATATATATATATATATAATACTAAGACAAGTATTAGCAGCCTGTTAGTATTAACCCTTACGTAAATAGAACAAAACAAGTGTCGCCACCCCCCCCCCATTCGTAAGTAGAATGACATATGACTACGATTGACTGAGACCCCTTGCCAACAAGCCTAGATCCGCCCCTCAGCTCGTTTGTGCAATTTTTTAATGTAGTTTTTTGTGTAAATTAATTTATAAATTAATCTATTAAATTACTTAATGCTTGTTCAAGAATTAAGTGAAGTAAAAATCGAAATGCTGAAAAAAATCACGATTTTCATCCTTGGTGAAATTTCTTAACTTTGTCATGTGATCGGCGAGAGAATGGAAGTCACGCTGATGATCAGCAAAGCACAGTGTTTTACCATTTTGGATATCCATTATTTTTATCCTTACCAAAACTAACGACTGTAATCAATTCTTTCGATGATTTGAGCAAAAAATAGGCCATTTTTATTAAACAGACTGCGCACATTGCTTAACCTAGTCACATCTGGACATAAATGAACCGGACTCGCGATGGGCCGAACCATTTGAGAAAGCAGCTTTAATCCAGGTCCAGAGCTACTGAGACTCACCCATTTGGTGGGAGACTCGCGCATTTGGCTTCCATCTCACGCTCTCACGCGGCTATCTGTCAATTCCACGCATATTCGTCGTTTCAAGAAATTATTAGTACAAACAGGCTTACTTGCATGCATGTGTTGGTAGATATTATTTCGATGCACTGAGCGTCTAGGGGATCTCCGAGGTTATTGTTTCCTATATTTAGACGTGTGCGAGGTGAGTTATAATAAATAATGTAATGACCAGTTTAATTCTGATATTAGTTTTATTATGGTTCCGAGTATGCGTCCATTCGTGCTATAAATATGCCTTGCCGTGTTTTTCTGAATTCTTCTAATCTAATCTAATCTAATCTAATCTAATATTGTAATTGTTTACGTGTAATCTTGTATGGGGTCCCAGACGACCGATGCATATTCCACACAGGGTCTTCCGAGAGATCAATGTGCTGTTTAAGAACAATTGGAAAAATATGTTGTCCCTTATTTAAATAAACCGCAACAGCTACATAATTAAATATTTGTCAATTTATAAATGCTTTCTAGTGTATAAGTGCTGTCCCCTGTGGAAATTTGAAGTAGAAGTGTTGACACCTGGTGTCCTGCAGGGAAACTGGACAACCTTTTTCAAAGTTTGGATCCCCCCGTGATCTCACGCACGTTTCTCCACAGAACTTGGTAGCTCTGCAACTTTGATTTGATGACACCATCGATTCCCCTGCGGTTGCAAATTTTATTTGATTTACCCCCGTTGTTTCTCCTCCTCCACCCCGTTGCATGGTTACGGGCCTGTCGGATCATAGAAATCGAGCCGTTACTAAATGCAGACCGACGTTGGATGGAACTTTCATCAGATGGGCGGTGAACAAGTCATGCCATATCATTGTTAACATCTCTATAATATATGCCCTATCTGTTCATACTGGTTACTTATCTAACATGTCGTTGTACATACCAGTACTGCAGACCCATCTAAAACAAATTATTCATGAACAAACCGCCTTTTAGATAGCTAACGTTATACGACTCGTGTTGCACACTTTGCAGGAGTATTCTCTATCATATGTATTTGTATAGGGTACTTCATAGTCTCCCTGATATTTATAGTTCTGTCGACCATGTCCTGTAAGCCTATATATTATATACGCGTAAATACTACAAGCCTAAGCAAATATAATTACTACTCTTAAAAAACAACTGTAAGTTGTCAATGATCGAATACCGTTGAGTGAATGTATTGTATTGTGCGCGACACTGACACTCTAGATCGTGTATAAATTTTTTAATAATACATGTACCATAACATTTGTAACATCGAGCGATTGCTGCCTGGTGTAGGACGGATAATAATAAACGACATGTCTACTTCGGAGTCATAGCTTCATTAGCTACATTAATCGGGCCATTAAATTGGATCTTAATGATGATAACAAGCGTTGTTGATGGGGGGGGGGGGTTTAACAAGATTGCCACCCAAAGCGGTAAGTTCTAGATGCCAAGTGGACAAGAAAGCCAGGCATATATGTTAATTTTATTTTTAAACATATTCACACTGCTAGCATTAACACTACCAGTAGATAACTCGTTCCATTACTTCATCGTCATCTTGGAGAATCGTCATATCGATTAGTATTAATACTCTTGACCTGTGCGGCTGCCTTGTTAATTTCGAGCAGATGGTGTTTCTTAATGTTAGTATCGAGAGGTACAGCTCAACTCAGTGGCGTAAATTCCACACTTTGCTCCCTCGGACTGCCCCCCCCCCCAAAAAAAAAACTCTGCCCACGTCCCTGACCTCAGCACATAACGTTAATTGCAGGCCAAATGCGAACTGGGTTAAACTGGTTCGTCTCCTGGATGGAAGACGATCCGGAAAAAAAATTTGAATCAAGGTTGAGAGCAGCGTCAGTCCGAGGTGATGACGGACGCAATGGCGATCGGTTTACCGTAAGAAGACGAAAATAACATAGTTGAACAGCTGCTTCGATTGGGAATAGATGACTTGAAACCAGATGAAGCGTGGGAACATGTGTAAAAAGGCTGTTCTGAATACCGTGAAGGAAAACATCACGCAGATGGAAACCGCAACAAACATAGGCGGATCAACAAACCTAACCGTAGACAAACAACTTCCAATAAGTCAAAGAACGTCTCGAGAGATCACCTCTGGCACCTAAGGAGTTATTTAAGTTCTTGGAAGGGAGACATGTTTTGTCCAGCTTTGTGACAATAGGGGGCAACGAAGGTGATATGCGGAGACGTAACTTGAAAATAGTCAACGATAGCTTGAATCTGCCGGACTAAACATAAGAAAACTTTCCTTCGTGCGTCGAAGCACGGATGTGTGGAACAGCTTCCCACGGTCAGTGGTGAAGACTCCATCTGTTCAATCTGTTGAGGGTATAATAGACAATTGTGGCAAAACCCTCACTACTAAATTGGAAGTCGTCAGACGAACAGAACTATCTAGTAAAGCCAGAAAACTTGTAGGAACATGTATAAACGTACAGCGCAGAACATGTATAAACGTACAGCGCAGAACATTATTTTTTTACTACACAGATTAAACGGCATTGCTCTCTCGCCCGTTGGTTCCCCTTACCCTTTAATGTAACCCTCGCACCTCTAGTGCTTAGTGTCATTACACAATTTATATGTTTTGTGTGTTATAGTGAATGTTTATTGTTCAGTTAAAATTACCTTCTAGGATATAGTCTCCCTGTTCAGTAAAGATCGCCCTGCTGCAGTGCAGTACGGGAAACAGGACAGGACGGAATAAAGGAAGAGACACGTGACCAAGTGCTGTAAGGACGAACAGAAGGATATGCTTGATATCGTGAACCTTCGGGCGTAAAGGCTGCAGCTACCTGCGCGTTTCTAGGAACTATAACAATAAGATTTTCTGCTATCCGCTCATTACGACATGTTAATTCCTCGCACGTATTGACTGGATGCCAGTCGCTTCACTATGTCTTGGAAATGCGAGCACCTGAGAAACCGGACGACATTGGTAATTAGAGAACATCCTGTTGTCTGTTCTCGCGAAGTGTCGACAGCTCGTGTTAAATGCCAACATGCTGAAACCATGCACCCATTATATCGTTAAGGAGATGGTTCTCCAGAACACACCTTTGCCTGTTAGAAGTAAATTTCGACGAATCCCAATGGAGAAGTAACTGATCATGAGAGTATGACGTTTCAGAAAAACCAGGTTCACAGATCGAGTTATAATGATGAATATTCGAGTTACCAGAGTTGCACTGTATATGATTTCTGTGACTTATACAAGGACAATTCAATAAGTGAATGTCGATTAAGGCAGTGTGTTCTGCGATATGGACTATTATACAATTAACGTTTCTTGTCTTTGCTTGTGTTACTATAACGAGGTGTTTGATCCCAGTTCTTAACATCAAAATTGACGAAAGTATCGTTCACCTTTCTAGTTTGGTGTTGCGAACATTTAACGAATCCTGCTTTTCAAGATAACATACCCTACAAAATAATTATGTTTAGGTATGTGTCAAATTTCGTGGAAGCCAGTGTTTAAGTCCGCCTTTATCTTTTGAATTTGGCGAGCGAGCTTAGTTAGTAAGAACGATAACGTAATAATAATCTTAAACAGTCCACCGTGAGTATGTACGTACATTTGTATATATGTTATGCTACCCCGCCCAGATGCTTTGCATCTCGGGAGTCAAACTTTCAGAGGTTTATCTACGACACCACGGTCGGGTCCTCTCAGTTTTATTTTTTTCAAAATTCAAATCGCTAATACCCTTTCTACGAACAACTGAATTACCATTTGTAGTTATTACGTGCAACTGTCCGCGACGCTACGCGAACAATTACGTACAACTGTTGACAACGTCATTCGTCTTCTCTTCGATTGTTCAAAGTTACGTCATACAAGACAAGGCGTCGCTACACGTTACTATCATAGCGGCCAGTGATACGTCGCAAACTGAAGAAGCCATCAATGTATTGACTGTCAGCACCGTGTGCCAAGGCATACGTGAAATTGTTTTAATTTTAACGTGTATCCTGACACATTACAGTCACGTACGAACTACCAAGTTATCCTGCCCGTAGGATGGGCATTTGTGCTCGTAATAATAATAATAATAATGTTTTTGAAGCACTGTTTCAATCTTTTGGTCGGTTCAAAACGTTTTATAACAAAGCTTTCTGTCGATAGATGCTCTAAATTAATAAGTGTAAGCAGTTCTTAAAAGAGATATATTCAATGCTGTCTTAACAAAGTCGCACCTGTGATACATTATCTGACAGACTGAGCGACCGAGACTGTTCCACGGCACAGGTGCCGTCTGAGAGAAGGAACGATCTCCGAATAGTTTAAGACGTGTGGTGGGCACAATCAATAAACCCACAGAGTTGGATGGTAGAGTGCGTGTGAGTTTTAGGTGCTGACTTCGAGTGCATGTATGCAGTTATGCATGGGTAATGGGTAAGTTAGTTTGAACGGTATGTGTTTGTTACAAATAATTATACAGAAGACATATCTCCCGAAGATGAACAATTTGCAACAATGTAAAGTTAGCGCAAAGGAAAATATATAGAGGAGGACAATACACGTACCTACCTGGGCAGCAAAGTTAGCGCAAAGGAAAACATGTAGAGGAGGACAATACACGTACCTATCTAGGCAGTAAAGTTAGCGCAAAGGAAAATATGTAGAGGAGGACAATACATGTACCTATCTGGGCAGTATAGTTAGCGCAAAGGAAAATATGTAGAGGAGGACAATACACGTACCTATATGGGAAGTAAAGTTAGCACAAAGGAAAATATGTAGAGGAGGACAATACACGTACCTATCTGGGCAGTGTAGTGTAGACAAAGGAGGAACATATAAAGATACCAAAAGCGGGATTCGAAATGCCAGACATGTATTCACCACCTTAAAACAGTGTGGAATACATCATCCTTCTCAACAAGAAACAAAATCCGAATCTGCAACACCATTGTAAAAAGCGTGTTGCTCTACGGATCTGACACACAGAGAGTAAATAAGGCAACAACCAGAAAATTCCAGACATTTATACGCTAATGTATCAGATACATTTTCGAAATTAAATGGCAAGACAAGATCACAAACAAAGCGCTCAAGAGGAGGACAGACCAACGCAGCATCAAGAAAGAGATTGAAAAAGGGAAGTGGACATGGATAGGACACACCTTCCGGAAACCAACCACCAACGACACGGGACTGGCCCTTGAATGGAACCCCCAAGAAAAAAAGAAAACGGGGCAGACCAAGAATAGTTGAGGGAGGTGAGTAGCCGAGGAAATAAAGGAACCTGGAACCACAGGAACTGGAAAGAAATGGACAAAGCAGCCAATAATAGAGTGCGTTTGAGAAGTCTCGTTTCGGCCCTGTGCACAGTTACACTGTCAACATATTCTACCAGCAAACTAGCCAATGTGCCTGCTCATATGCAGTTGTGTCAGATGAGATGTTTTTTTTAAATTACACCTATCTAAAATCACTGTGCCCTACATTCGTGTGTAACACACCAGGAAGTCTAATTGAGGCATGATCCCATTTGTCATCGTGGCCGTGGCACTGGGGGCCGCCATGTTTATAATGACGTTTGTGCGCGTAACTGCAATCACGCTTCCTGTTGGTCTCTAATCGCGCGAGACGATAATTAATTTTGTAGGAGTCTGCAGCACACGGGCCGAAAAGACCCGTCAGGACGTCCTGAGATCTAGCACTATCAGATATTATCTGATAAGCTCCGATCTTGTCGGAATTCGCAGCACACTAGCCGACAACTGAAGATTATTTGTCACCCGACGAAAAATCGGCTAGTGTGCTGCGGGCTTAAATAATGTGTTTGTTGCTGCATGCAGGACGAGGACATTTTCACCGGTATCGATGTAATTCAAAATGTCACGTAGCCTGGTTCGTATCTGTGTCCTACTAGAGGGTTGTTCGGCGTATTCTGACTCGAACAAAGCAGACCACGTCGCAATCAGGTGCTGATTACGTTGACCTGCGGAATGCCCTCAGGGGAACGCTAAATCTGCGGTACTTCGATGACCTAGTGCCGTTTCCGGTGGAATGCATTGCATTGCAGTAGGTCACAGAATAGTTCCACTAACAATTTTTTTTTGAGGAGATAAGAAACAACATGTACGAAACACATTAAGCTCACGTATTGTGATTGCATTTAATATCATTATTAATGCTTATTAATGCTTAGAAAATAAATTAGTGAAGAACATGAAATTTAGAAACTTCAAACTGATTTAATTATATTTATGTTAATAATGATATTTAAGTTAATAAAATTACCCTTGCCGGGAACTATATGTAGACATTTCACGTTATATTATAATAATGATATTTCATTGTATCTTCTTTCCTTTTCAACTTACCCCGTTGTCCCTGGTGGAGAGTGTATTTTGTTCGGCCCTCTCGACGAGTCGATCACCTCTATCAATAGCGATCTTCTGCCAATTTCGCACACTCTCGGCTGTTCACCCCTGCCCTTTCGAGATCTCTCTTACAATGTCCCTCTATCTTTATTTCTGTCTTCCTCTGCTCCTTCTACCACACTCTTCTATTTTCCTGCTCTCTTTGTCAATCTCTCCTCACCCATTCTCTGTATGTGTCCTGCCTATCGCAGTCTGCTCCCCACTACCTTCATCCTCCCCACTACCTTCATCCTCCTCACTACCTTCATCCTCCCCACTACCTTCATCCTCCCCACTACCTTCATCCTCCCCACTACCTTCATCATCCCCACTGCCTTCATCCTCCTCACTACCTTCATCCTCCTCACTACCTTCATCATCCCCACTGCCTTCATCCTCCCCACTACCTTCATCCTCCCCACTACCTTCATCCTCCCCACTACCTTCAACATCCCCACTGCCTTCATCCTCCCCACTACCTTCATCCTCCCCACTACCTTCATCCTCCCCACTACCTTCATCATCCCCACTGCGTTCATCCTCCCCACTACCTTCATCCTCCCCACTACCTTCATCCTCCCCACTGCCTTCATCCTCCCCACTACCGTCATCCTCCCCACTACCTTCATCCTCCCCACTACCTTCATCTTCATGTGTTTCTTCAGTCAGATCTCATCTCATAATTCCCCAAGTTCCAGATGGCAAGTGGACGAGGAAGCGTATCGAGAGTCCAACAATTTTCTCATCTATGTGTAGCCCGATATCTGTCAATTCTATTTTTAAACATATTCACACTACTAGCATTAACACAATCATTTGGCAGTTTATTCCATTCATTTATCACCCCTGTGAGAAAGAGTACTTTCTCATGTCCAACCTACACTGCTCTTTAACTAATGCTGCTTTGTGTCCTCTGGATCTACTGCCTTCTTTAAGTTTGAAGAGCATATTCCTATCAACATCCTCATAACCTTCCACTATTTTAAACACATCTATTTGGTCTCCTCTTAGTCTCCTGGTCTCTAGTGTTGTCAAACCACATTGTAATACACGACTTTCGTAACTAAGGTCTCTCAATTCTGGAATCATTTTAGTTGCTCTTCGTTGTATTCTTTCTAGCTTGTCTATATCCGTTTTTACGATACGGCCTTCATGCTTGAATACAATATTCCAAATGTGGTCATACTATTGCTTCGTACAGGGTACACTTTTATTGTATGTATTAATGTGTTAGAAGGTAGACGCAAATATACCAAGATTATTTATACGCGGCTTCTAAAGGTTGACTGTTGTGCATTCTAAAAAACTCGCTTCATCCCATATCTCCGTTTTTCTGCACTCGGAGTAGGCCTAGGGGAAATTCCCTAACGTGCACCTGTTCACTAAAGCGCCCTACCTGTTCCCTGGTGCACCACGGTAACACTGTGTATGAAATAAGTGTTCCATCCTTTATCCTGTATAAAACGCATGCAAAACGAATCGAATTCTGCAAGACAACCGTTTTCGAGAACGAATGTGTGTAAGTTTTTGACAGTGTTTGACTTATGTGTGATAATAATGTTTTGTGAAAATGTTGGCAGTACGGTTAATTGTGTGCTTTTGTTGTTACGACAGCCTAATTCATTTTACAATTTTATAAAGTAATTTGTTATTACCAATTTAGTGTCACTGATAAATTTTCGTAAATTGCACCCCCGTTTGACCCTCAAAACACACCCAGCCAGTTGCCTAAAATAGGCGGTGCTTTTCGGGTTCACTGTACTGCAGCGACAGCGAGTTGCACAAAGACCCACCAACGGAGAATTAGCTTCAAAGCCCTGAATGTTGCTAACGGTACCACGAGAAATGTGGCAATGTCAGATCTGTGTGTTACCTTTGCCTACATTAGTAGCGAAGTCCCTGACTGCATATTTAAACATTCAGATGTAATTAGTGTGTCACACTTGCGTATGACAACATTTGCATTCAATTGCAGTTAGATGTAATTTTTGGGAAAGCAAGCACATGAAAGCGCCCCGAACGCATTTTTTTTCAAATTCTCTAATACAAGTTTTATTTCTAATACTTATTAGTTGATATGTGGACACAATATTGTCTGGCACATGTGGTACTCAGGGCGCCTCGGTTTTCACCATCACTACCACTATTTAAACAGTTACACCGGCTTACTGTTTCTTATCGAATTAATTTTAAGCTGCCCACTCTTACATATCATGCTCTATCTACAAAACAACCACCCTACTTGGCTAGTCTCCTGCATCTTTCAAATACCCCTAAGCCGCTCAGATCATCAATTTCACAACTTATTGTGCCTAAAACAAAACTTAACTTAGTTAAACATTCTTTCTCTGTCGCTGCGCCTAGGGTCTGGAATGAACTCCCTATCAATTTGAAAACATGTGAAACTATAGCTATTTTCTGCAGAAAAAAATTCAAGACATATTTATTCCAAATTGCATTTCCACCATAAATCTTCTGTTGTCCCTCGTTCTGATAATGACTTTTGCACGTCCCTGTTCACGAATATACTTAATGATTCTGTTTTGTTGCGCCTCTGAGCTCAGGTTTCTGAGGATAAAGGCGCCATAGAAGTTAATTATTATTATTAACGTTTAGTTGGTGTACCCACGTTGACTAATAAAAATAAGCTTTATTTTTAAACTGTGCTTAAAAATATTGGCAAAAAACGAAGTGGTGTGCCCGTTCAACGCTGGCGACGTTCCCCTGCTGGTGATGTCATTGCTTTCTTATGGCCGAGAATTTTAGGCGTGCTTCCAACTTGCTGTCATAGGCCCAGTGCAGCACCAGTCGACGAGTGGTACCGTTTTTTATGTCGCAACTGGGTTGGCCGTTCACTTGTACTAGGATTCGAACACGGAAGTCCTGATCATTAGGACGGCGAACTCTGCCGAATGACGTTAACATTACGCAGCTGGTCGATATAAAGCCGACATCAACGCAGCGTAAAATAATGTCTACTACTTCAGCTGCCAATAATGAGCAGCGTCACCCACATCTTCTAAAATTAGCCGTATATAAAAAACTTAAAACAAATGAGACAATTGGTAGCGGAAAACATGAAGACTCCATGTTCGTAGAACTCATATTGGAAAAACATGAAACCATCTCAAGTTATAACTGCATTTTATATAAAACACCGAAGAAATATTTCTTTTTTCCACATTACTCGTATAATTAATTAGTTGGAGCAAATTTCTTCTGTTTTTCAATCTTGACGCCAATATGCAGATGGTGTGTCATGGAATACACAGATATGGTATGTCATGGAATATACGGCTATGGTATGTCATGGAATATACAGCTATGGTGTGTCATGGAATGTAAAGCTATGGTATGTTATGGAATACACAGCTATGGTGTGTCATTGAAGACGCAGCTATGGTATGTCGTGGAATACACAGCTATGGTGTGTCATGAAATACACAGCTATGGTGGGTCGTGGAATACACTGCTATGGTGTGTCATGGAATACACAGCTATGGTGTGTCGTGGAATACACAGCTATGGTGGGTCGTGGAATACACTGCTATGGTGTGTCATGGAATACACAGCTATGGTGTGCCATGGAATATACAGCTATGATATGTCATGGAATACACAGCTATGGTGTGTCGTGGAATACACAGCTATGGTATGTCACGGAACACGTGTCAGTGTTAAACACAATTGCAAATTAATCAGATCTGCCAATTAGTGTAAGTGACCATACGCAGCACTGTAAACATGAGTTGCAGTTTGTGTACAAATGCCATGTGTAATTTACTAATGTATTAATCATCAAGTGTAGTTTTTTTGTGCTCTAAGTGCAACAATCGATTTGAAATACAATTTGTTTAAAACAGACAAATTGCATTAATAAGCTGACGTTCCGAATGTAGGAAATTAAGTCACAGGAACACGTTACTGGAATAAAGTCATTGGAAATAAAGTCGCAAAATAGTTATATAAAAATAAATGTCGCAGGAGAAAAGTACCAAAATGAAGTCATAAAACTGGTCGTGGAAATAAAATTGATCTATTTATATTAATGCAATTGTATTCTATTACTCTAAATCATGAAATTAAACCCTGCTATGAACATACTTCAGAGAGGGAAACGTTGTAAACCTTGAAACACAAGACGGGATAGCCGCTGTGACTGGGGAGAGAGGAACTGTGGCTGGGGAGAGAGGAAGGTGCCGTGCAACAGCGTGCGCCATAGCCCTAGTCGACGCTCTTGGCGCAGGAGGATGGAATACAAATCCTTGGCTCTATTTTGGCGACGTTACTTCATGTGACTTAATTTCCTATCATCATCAGTTGTGATTTTTTATATCCTACTCAAACCATTACGTGACTTTTTTGCTGTGATTTTATTTCCGATCACCGCAGTTGCCTGCGTGTCCGTGGGGCGCTCACGCCATACACGCTGCTTTTAATGGTCGCCAACCACATCTAGGATGAGTTCGCCATTAATCCACACATAGTCCCCTAGGAAAGCGAGGATTGCACGTGATGAGCGATTTTTTTCCGAACACTTAGACATCGGGTACGTTAATAGAGTTAATGTTTTCTGTACTTCGACATTAGGCCTTTCATTTGATGGCAACAAACAGACGCTGGCCGCTCGCGTATCACTACACCGACTAATCTGCAGAACGCACTAGGTAAACATTTCAAAATCAATCACCGGCCTGGGTCGAAATTCAGGGTTATCTGCTTTCGATGCGTTTTTCTGAAAAAAACGAGGATTGTCATTTTCGCGAATTTCACACATCATATGTGTTAATAGAGATAATATTCCGTGAAATTGTTAAGAAAATCGTTCGACAATTTTTCCAGGAATCCAAAGAAACGCTACAATGGAGGCCTGTTGGAAAATCAAATGTGGTCTGTACCCTAATCCGACTGCTGCAGTTGCAGACTAGATAACTCGTACCGGTTGAACCGCATCCTAGTTGTCAGTTCGTTGGTGGATGTAATATCTACGTCTGTTTGACTGATCTGAACGTCATGAGACACCGCAGTGTACCGGGACACCCACGACTTGACCAGTGCGGTCATCACCTGGTGGTCATCTTCGTGATCAGCCTGGTTATTGGCCTCCTTAATTGATTAAGGCCAAGTCAAAGTAGGCGACCTTTGTTGTAGACGGGAGTGTGGCCATTTAAACATCCTATAAATGGACGTGCGCCTGTCAAATACGCCGCAATTCTCAGTCGATTATGATGTATATCTAACGGGTGTAGGACATAATCTCATGCCAAGTCTTTCACTTCCGCTGTCGGCGTAAAACCGCCTTCCGACGTGGAACATTGTCAAGTTATTAATACCGCACATCATGTGTTGCAAATGCGCATTTTGGTGAGCACTGCCTGTCGTCACGAACTGTCTCCTCGTGGGTCACTCCATGGATCCTGTGCTGTCAGAAAGGACGTATTTTTTCGATCTGAAAAAATGGAACCATTTACGACGCAGGATTACCGTGTGGTGTTTCCTATTTTCAGCAAACAGCACGTCATGTTAACTGATTAGTATATATATATATATATATATATATATATATATATATATATATATATATATATATATATATATATACACATACACACACACACACACACACACACACACACACACACACACACACACACACACACACACACACACACACACACACACACACACACACACACACACACACACACACACACACACACACACACACACACACACACACACACACACACACACACACACACACACACACACACACACACACACACACACACACACACACACACACACACACACACACACACACACACACACACACACACACACACACACACACACACATATATATGGTGGGGGGTTACTAGAATCAGATTGTCTCATGATGCCTTTTCATTACCAAGCCTACCATTCTATGCTGGCACTGAGGGTGGTCACTGTCAGGGTTTGTAGGTTTTCATGCCAAACGTATCCAAGCCTGGTCCGGGTCTTGAACCCAGAACTCTGACATACAACTAGGATGTGCTAACCACTACGTACACTACATTCTCTCTTTAGATGGTTAGCAATTGTTGGTTATGAAAAAGGCTCCACAAATTAATTCTTCGTAATTAACGGAGTTTTGTTTCACGAGCGAGACACTTGTGCTTTGATGTCCGGCTAGACCATGTCAAGCACTTACAGCGATGTCCCAATGGGATATGCGGTGAGCTACAAAAACCTTAAACTGTTGCAAACGTTGTGCCTCGGATGTAAAGCGTCAATTTCCCCCGGCACACGACGCGCTATATTTGTCTTCCTCTGTGATGTTGATGGTTTAGCACAAGTAACTTCAGTGGACAGTGTTTGGCACTGGAACTCTGACTTACTGCGGAAAGATAAGAGGCAACCTTTTGATCTGCGTCGATCGATAGCCGTGTCCTGCCACCGAACATTAGAATGGGTTTTGTTGACATTTACCAGCCGCACACCCCATCAAACCCTCCACCAAACCCCCACCGAAACATAGGGGTGAGGCCACGAACAATTTCTCGGACTAAACACAATCCACACGATGAGCCAGAATGTGGCACTGCGTTTTATAAGCACTAGAAAAAAACACCCATCCTATGGACGGGGTACCTTGGTATTTCGCAAGTGACAGTCGTGATAACAATATTAAAAAACACCCATCCTACGGACGGGGTAACTTGGGATTTCGCAAGTGCCAGTCGTGATAACAATATTAAAAAAACACCCATCCTACGGACGGGGTAACTTGGTAGTTCGCAAGTGACAGTCGTGATAACAATATTAAAAAAACACCCATCCTACGGACGGGGTAACTTAGGATTTCGCAAGTGACAGTCGTGATACCAATATTAAAAAAACACCCATCATACGGACGGGGTAACTTGGTATTTCGCAAGTGACAGTGGTGATAACAATATTAAAAAAAACATCCATCCTACGGACGGGGTAACTTGGTAGTTTGCAAGTGACAGTCGTGATAACAATATTGAAAAAACACCCATCCTACGGACGGGGTAACTTGGTAGTTCGCAAGTGACAGTCGTGATAAAAATATTTTAAAAAATCAGGATACACAACGTTATCACATAAATGTCCAACTATGATTGTGTGCTGCCAGTCAGTATATCGATGGCTTCTAGGTTCCTTGAATTCAACTCTCGAAATTGCGACGTAACACTGGCAGTTACAATAATGTCTGTATTACGTAACTTTGGACAATCGGAGAAAAGACGCATGACGTTGTGAACAATTGTACGTAATAACTAAAAGGGTAATTTGATTGTTTTATAGACGGTAATAATGGGGTGAGTTTCGAATAAAATAAAAGTGGCACGACTCTCTCGTGGGGTCGTGGGTGAACCCTTGAAATGTTCGCGCCCGAGTAGCACAGCGTCTAGAAGAAGTATCACAGCATGCATACATAGGCCTGCGTGCACACACTAGGTGGATCATAGTAGGATTGTGGGCCGGTGAAGGAGGTGACAAGGAACTATCAACGAGAGACCTTCACCGTGTCCACCAGTTTCAAATAGACGTACGTGACACAACGCAAGAGAGATAAATGATAACCGCAGCTGAGCCAAAGAGGAAACCTAATTAAGGCTGTATCCGTTCACCCGTGTCGTGCATTAAAGCTCCAATAATTATCTCGATGGCTTTCATATTGTATACCCATTGATATGCACAAATCTAAATTGGCGAAAAGGTTGCAATGTGGTCATTATTCATAACTATTAGCATTAAATTAGCAAACTTAGACTTAGTGGCTCCCGCGTCTATAGACGCATGAAGCAGTCAAAGTGTTCCACATTCTAACGTCGCTTCATCTTTTGGTGACCAACTGTCGGTCGCGGTCGACGGTCTTTCGCCAGTTCATTCTCGGTCTTCCTCTCCTTCTCTGACCAGCTGGTGTCCGCCACAGTGCTTGTTGGGCAGGTCTAGTAGGTGGGAGCCTCGTGACGTGGCCGAGCCAGCTCATGCGTCTTCTGCAAATGGTTGCGGATGCCAGAGGTTAACCTGATCGTATCCGGACCTCTTTATTCGTCACGTGGTCGCTCCAGTGAATGACCAACATCTTGCGCAGGCATATAGTGTCGAATGTATTTATTTTGTTTTCTTGGCTTGTTTTTAATTTAACAAGATTTAACCAGATTGCCAACAACAAGTTCTAGATGGTAAGTGGACAAGGAAGCCATTGGCTTATCGAGAGTCCAACAATTTTACCATCTATGTATAGCCCGCCCTTATCAGATGTCCGTCAATTCTATTTTTAAACGAATTCACACTACAGCTGTACTAGCCTTAACACAATCATTTGGCTGTTTGTTCCATTCATGTATCACCCTCTGTGAGAATTAGTACTTTCTCATGTCCAACCTACACTGTTCCTTAACTAATGCTGCTTTGTGTCCTCTGGTTCTACTACCTTCCTTGAGTTTGAAGAACATATTCCTATCAATATCCTCATAACCATTCACTATTTTAAACACCTCTATTTGGTCTCATCTTAGTCTCCTGGTCTCTAGTGTTGTCAAACCACCTTCTAATAAGCGGCTTTCATAACTTAGGTCTCTCAATTCTGGAAACATTTTAGATTTATTGCCAAAAATAAAAAAATAATTTGTCTCCAGGCATAAAATTACTAACTTAGTAGGATAATATATTAATAGTAATTTACATGAATGTACCATTGCACAACACCGTCTTCCCAGTACACAAGACCGGTGCCAGAGCCCAAGATCAGGTTGCATAGTCCGCACATCCACTGTACAGTTGCTTCACCACCTGCTTTCATCATGTCAGCTGTGATTCCATCCATGTCAGGTGACTTGTTTGTCTTGAGTGCCGCAATCTACCGTGAACTCCTCTGTGTCTGTTGGGAGCACGTCCTGAGAGTTGTCGCTCTGGGCCGGTGTGTTAGGTGCAGGTAATTAGCAGAGTTTGTAAGTAAAGAATGTTTTTCAAAATGTATTAAATATGTATTCGTGTTGTCCACTTTGTTACCGGCAAATAAGGTGAATAAGAACAAAGTACTGACTAAATTTTTTTTAACGTGACCCGCCTTTTCTGGGTTCGCATGCCCGTCCTCGGAGGGTTTATGGGGTTCGAACGAAACCCCTTTTTGAGAGAATTTGGTGTAACAGTAACATCTTTCAGAAATCATCCCAGAAATCCCCAGCTGATTATGCACGTTGGACACCCCCCCTTCTAAAACCCCGGTGACGGGCCTGATTCGCCTTCTGTGTTGCCTCTTTGAAAAGTGCCCTAATGTCACACCAGGGATGCTATTAAATAGTAAACAGGATTATAATATGCATATACGGTTAGAAATCTAACCAGGGACAATGCTGTGATGTTACATTACGTTTGTGCTCTTCCTCCTTGTTCCCTGCTGTACGGGGTAAGGGTCAGGTAAAGTATTGTCGAGCCACTCTTTCTGTTCTTTATTTCCATCGTTTCGGTTACATTAATTTGGTCTACTCTGCCACCCAAATGTTTTTATAGATGCAGTTTTTTTTATATTAGGAGTAGTCGCATAACCAAGTTATCGAAGTCTAAAAACGTGTAGCATCACGTATTGATGAGTTGTGGCTTGGTCGTCACGACGTGTCACGCGACAAACTAATCCCAGAGACAAAGGCGCCACCTAACGAGTGAAAAGGGCATTAATGCACATCACGTATTGATGCACCAATGCACGCGGGCATAGAGCCTGGCGCATGCAACCATATATGCCACCACATTATGCATACATACATGCATACATACGTACATGCATACGTACAGGCATATATCCATCCATTCATCCACCCACCCAGCCACGCACGCACGCACGCACGCACGCACACACACACGCACACACGCATACAACTCCTACATATATGGATAGTAGGCCCGGCTATTGGTTGTGCTTTTTGATTGACAATACACGGGTTATCTTATGTGAGGCGGGGTGTGCTCTTCCTCCTTTTTCCCTGCTGTACAGGGGTGAGGGTCAGGTAAAGTATTGTCGAGCCACTCTTTCTGTTATTTCTCTCCATAGTTTTCTATCGGCCGCTCCCTCTCTCCATCTTTCATCCTCCCCCGATCTTCTCATGTCACTCCTCACACAGTCCTGCCATCTCAGCTGTGGCCTTCCCCTTTTCCTGCGTCCTTGCTGTTTTTTCCACCTCTGCTCTCTTTAACCTGATAAGCCCTGAATTTCTGGGGGAGTTGATTTTGTTTCAACCCATGGGATTATGAAATGCACTGTAACATGTAAAGTCTTCATCAAAACCCTTACAATATATACATATTCTGAATCACAGAATATTTATCTTACCAATGGTAGTAACACTATCAATGTTATGATTAACTGAGGCTAATTAGCATATGTAAACAATCGCAAAGTGAAAAATTAAATACGAAATCTAGTTTTATTTCGTCACTCATGGACACAATAAAGCACAAAATGAGGCAAGTTTGGTACTGCAAGGTAGGCCTACATGTCCTCTATGACCAGCAACAGAAATTATAATAATATCTGCATTTTCCTGTGAAATATTACAATTAGCATGCAAGTACTATGATTTTCGTTGATCGCATATATACATATAAAGCACACAAAACTGTTCACAAAATGCATAATAATGAAAGTTTCGTAGCGTACATGTAATCTACTGACATATATATCAGAGCACACCACGTATTGTAGTATAATAACTTATGGAAAAGAAAAATTCAAGGAATATAAATGCAGTAATTCTGCAAATGTGAGTCAAATGTTACGTCAAAAGACTATGAATACAGTAATAACACATCATTGACACTTCGATGTCGTTGTCTTGTCCGCTACTAATGTCACTTACATCCGAATTATCGGATGTAAAACCCAAAAGATGCATTGCTCGCTCATAGTCGTCATAACCATGAATCGTAAAACGTTGACGAGATATCGGTCACTTTAAAAAAATTCGCAAAAATACTAATAATTGACGGATCGATTCTAGAAACGGCTCAAAACGTCCGCACGCGTTGTTTTCATCCGGGCACCAACAGCATAACCAAAGCGAATGAACGTGGCGCCACATGGCGATCAATATGAACACTACATCCCAACACCGAAATTTCGGTGTTCAGGGTGCATCAGGTTAATTGCTAGTTTGCTTGCATTCATTCTTATCAAGTGGCCTGCGCATCTCATCCTGCTTCTCAACAATCTTCCTGTTAGGCTGCATTGCAGATGGTCTGGACAAATTACTACTAGATACTATACGCTTTTTGGGACTTTGAGAACTTAATGTGACCACCAAGTTCAACGTTTGACATTATTCTTCGAGCATTGTCAAAGGGCGGCAGCAGTGTCATTTAGTTGTTCGCAAGGTGGCGCAACTGTATTTGAAATAGCGTGTGTTTTCATGTTGTTAGGCAAAGATATCCTGTAAAATGTCAGGCAGCGCAACGTTAGAAGAAGCGAAAAGCATCATAGAAGACAGGTCTTTGGCAGAGGAGGTAATATACGACTAGAAATGTGTCTGATTTGTTTCTAAATTAGTTGATAAAATTACATCGAAGTATTCACAGGCAACAAAGTGAACGATAATAGCCTCAATACTGGACAATAGCCATGTTACTTTGTTAGACATAGACAGTCGAACGCCCGAGTAACAAGATTTAACAAGATTTGCCATCCAAGCCAAAGGCCCAGATGGCAAGTGGACAAGGAAGCCATTGGCTTATCGAGAGTCCAACAATGTTCATCTACTTATAACCCGCCCTCCTGAGGCTGAGATATGTGTCAACCTTGTTTTTAAACATATTCACGCTGCTAGCAATTACACAATCTGTAGACAATTTGTTCCATTCATTTATTGTCCTCTGTGAGAACGAGTGCTTCCTGATATCCAATCTACATTGATCATTTACTAATTTTACCTCATGTCCTCTAATTCTGCTATCCTTATTGAGTGAGAAAAACATATTTCTATCAATATTTTCATACCCATTCAATATCTTAAAAACTTCAATCTGATCTCCTCTTAACGTCCTTGTTAAACCACATTCCTTCAGGAGTTCTTCATAACTAAGGTCTCTCAGTTCTGCAATCATTTTAGTTGCTCTCCATTGTATGCGTTCAAGCGTATCTATATCCTTCTTACGATATGGTCTCCATGCTTGTATACAGTATTCTAAATGAGGTCTAACTATTGCTTTATGAAGAGGTATAATTAACTTTTTTCCGTTGTATGTTATGTTTCTTCTAATCAATCCAAGAATATGATTACCCTTTGAAGCTGCAATACCACACTGCTCTGAAACTTTCATATCAGCGCTTATTGTAACTCCTAAGTCCTTTTCTTTTACAGTAGTACCCAGAACAATATCTCCCATTTTATAGTTTACATTCAAGTTCCCATGTCCTGTATTTAGGCATTTACATTTCCCAAAATTGAACAACATCTGCCATTTCTCAGACCATTTCACTAATCTGTCTAGATCGTTTTGTAAATGTTGTTTATCACCATCAGTATTAATCTTTCTAAACAGTTTTGTGTCATCTGCAAATTTCAGTACGTTACTTGTTATACTGTCGTCCAAGTCATTGATATAAATTAAGAATAATATAAGTTCTAATACTGATCCTTGAGGTACCCCACTTAAAACCGATTTCCAATTTAAAAGTTCTCCATCTACTACAACTCGTTGTCTTCTGAGTAGGGGCATAGTGCCCAATGGGCAAAGATCAGTTCGTCTGTTTCGAACTTGCGACACAAATATGTGTCGCACTTCAAGATTTAAAACTGTCACGCACTAACCGCTTTACCCTTTAGTACAAGGAAGTCATTGGCTTATCAAGAGTCCAACAATTTTATTATCTATGTATAACCAAATATCTGTAAATTCTATTTTTAAACATATTCACAGTACTAGCATTAACACAATCATTTAACAGTTTGTTCCATTCATTTATCACCCTCTGTAAGAATGAGTACTTTCTCGTGTCCACCCTACAGTGTTCCTTAACTAATGCTGCTTTGTGTCCTCTGGTTCTACTGCCTTCTGTAAGTTTGAAGAACATATTCCTATCAATATCTTCATAACCATTCACAATTTTGAACACTTCTATTTGGTCTCATCTTAGTCTCCTGGTCTCTAGTGTCATCAAACCACTTTCTAATAAGCAGCTTTTATAACTAAGGTCTCTCAATTCTGGAAACATTTTAGATGCTCTTCATTGTATTCTTTCTAGTTTGTCTATGTCCCTCTTATGATACGGCCTCCATGCTTGTATACAATATTCCAAATGTGGTCTAACTATTGATTTGTACAGGGGTACAATTATATTCTAGCCATTGGCCAATTATACTTGGTTGATTTAATTAATATACAAGTTATATGCAATACCAAATATGATGACTGGACAACCTTCATACCTTGACTTGAAACTTGATTCTTGTTTCATTTTTGATTACCATAGACACTACAGGCAATAGTGTCAGGATTAACAAAGTTATATGTACCCTATATCTACTTTTTATAGTTTCTTAATGACTGAAGAAAGGCTCATTCACATTTCAAAGCCAATTTACTGTTTGTTCTCAGGATAATTCAAATCATACATCTTTGAAACAGCTATGTATATTGTCAAGATAGATGGTATTTTGATTGGGATGTTCTTTCAGAAACTGCTTGAGGAGTTGGAGAATGAGGACTTGGATATTCCTGCACACATTCGCGAGGCACGCTTTGAGGAACTGCGCAAACAAGCAGCACAGTTTGAAGGCATGAAAGATAGACACCATGGTTTATACAGGTATGGTAATGTGCAGGGTTGTTTGATTTAAATCACTCCAAAAAAATCATTGATTTATGTTTTTTTAGCGCTGATTTATATGAATTTAACATAAATAATTGTTTACAAGCATCAAGAACAACAAAGTTTTGTATGTTTTTTAATACAAAAGCACAATGTGCGCACACTTGTGTAGTTGTATTGTCACCAGATAGCCTGATAGTCAAATATTTTATGACATTGTGTATGTTTGAGCTATTCCCTTTCTGAATGTAGTGAAGCCACACAAACTTGTCTTCAAGAGGAAGTATCTTTTCAAGTCAGAAGCCCTGAGTTAAAGTCCACTTAGTGCTTGTGCTAGTTGTTACCAGTTCAGTATGTTGACTCCAGTGAGACAGTCTTGGTACCAGTTTGCAGTCTGTTTGGAGACCCATAGAGTACACAGAGCCCTGAACAGGTGCTAATCCACCCTCTCAGCAAACAATAATTAGCATTGTTACAATCACAGACACACAGCATGCTTTCCTTTCCAAGACAGATTATGCAACTACAGGGGTGAGGCCTTGTGGACATTGCCTAATGTCTTTATATAAGCAAAAATCTTTTAAGACAAGTACCCAAATCAATTTGAATAGAACACATTTGAAAGAGTTTATAAATATAAACATTTATATAAATGTCTACATACCATATTAAAAAAAAAAAAAAAAATCATAAAAATCCAATTTATAAAAAAAATCTAATTTTTTTCAACCCTGGTAATGTGGGACCAAGCTGGGGCAATGCAGCATGAATTAGTCTTACCCTTTTGTAAAGGGAACAACAAGAAGACCTTAGCTTTACTATAATTGGGAATGTGGAAAATGTAAGATTTTACAAGTTTCACAAAAAAAAACAGGTCAGAGAGACCAACACATGATCTGTGTCAACATGTTTCATAGGTTATCGCCTCTGTGTGTGGACTGTTTGTAGTGACCTGAAGGAAGAGAAGGAGTTTCTGGAGCTGACCACGACGGAGGAACGATGTGTTGTCCACTTCTACCACGTTGATTTCCGCAGATGTGTCATTATGGATAAACATCTCAAGGTATGGAAGACCTGTTGATTTTATCAGTCAGAACACAGTACAAGTCAGAATATCTGTTGCATTTATTTGTTTCTATGTCTGTAAAACATGCTTGAGAAATTAGAGTGTTGTTTATATTGAATTGTTCACACATTTACCATAAACTAACTGCTGTTGGGCTAAACTATCGGCCTGCAATGCATAATTTCATTAAATCAATAGCAAGTGCTATTACCTCAGTAAGGGATGCAAGAAACTGTGAAAACACAGAGATAGGTTAAGAATATGCCAACTGTTCTGACAAATTTTTCAGATTGATTGATGTTCAGGCAACCGACATAGTCTGGGGACATGTCACAATCAATCCCCCCTAGCCCACGCCATGTCATCCCGTTAGTCGTCAATATATGTAATATACAAATTCTCGGATATGTATTTCAAACCATGCATTGTTGCAAGCATGGTATAGGATTATACATTTATCCATTGCTGAAACCCTACTGATTATCTGTTCTCAGGAAGTTGCCCAGAAATATTTTGAGACCAAGTTTGCAAGGATCAGCGTCGACACTGCGAAGTTCTTTGTAACAAAGTTAAAAATCCAGGTGCTGCCCTACGTGCTATGTTTCAAGAAGGGGATTGTTGTCGACAGGTACGGAAATTACTTGCATAAGTTACTAGGTTTTTCAAATTCTTTTGATTTCAAAGTTAACCATGATAAAGAAACAGCTGCTATAAATCTGTTAATTAGCCAATTTCATACTTTCACTGTCTATTAAGAATATAGTGCAGTGTATATTTATGAAGTTTTTTTGTTTGTAAATTTACGTAAAAATATGGCTTTTCAAACATCAACTATAGTTCATACTTTTTTGTAATTCTGGCTGTTTCTTTTTGTAAAAGTCATGTAGAATCCAGGATTATGCATAACGTCTGTTTGTCATATTTTAACATACTCTACATGAATTCAGTAAGATGTGTTCTCAAGATTAATTCGAATAGTTATAAGCAAACTTGTAGTATATTACATTAGCACCAAGTGATGTTTTTGTTCTCTGCGTCAGTTGTTTAAAAATATACTTTTCTTCACGACCAGAAACTCCTGAAAAATTATGTACGGCACTTGTATTTGGCAGGATCGTTGGGTTTGAAGAGCTTGGAAATACCGACAGCTTCACAACAGCGATATTAGAAAGACGACTGGGTCAATCAGGTAAATGTGAAGAACCTGAAAGAAATATCTGTATACCAGTGTAAATGCACAATTTATTTGTGAAATAAGATATCGAGACATGTTGTTCATTGCTGTGTGTTTGATTAGACCTTTTGTACCTTTTCCGTTACTGTTTCAAGTGCGATATAATCTCTGCAAGGAAGGATGATTAATCAGGTGTAGATGTTTGTCTTAGGCACAGAACACTTGTGTATGTTAATGGTATATTTAGTAGTTGTGTGTTTCAGGCATGCAATAATTATGTATGCTGTAGTCGCTGTCAGCTCCACCCTCAGGTTTTAAAAGGGGAGAGGTACACAGTCTGCCAGGGATTTCTGGGATTTTATGAAAAATGTTAGTTAAAACAAATTCTCTCAAAAAGGGGGTTCAGTCATCCCCCCTGCGGATGGGCATGAGATCTTTTTGTGATCTTAGATTATCTGGTTGTTAAAACAAACACAGGATAGTCGTGAAGTAGTCTGTTTTATGCTTTCTCACATGAATCACTTCATTTACGTATTTAGGGAGCATTGGACTTTAGCCTTAGGATAAGAATAGTTTTCAGGAATAACCTGTTTTGCCACTACATGGTGGCATGACAAACTAATGGATGAATAAGCCCCCCCCACCTTTCCGAGATTCTAAATACACCACTGAATGATTGTGCCTTTTTTAACAATAAGTTCTTTTTATTTTGTAGGAATTATTGCTGTAAAAGGCTCCGGAGATGCCCAGAAGAAGCCATCAACAATATTTGGTTTTGGGCAGAAGAAGGTGGATAGTGACAGCGATAGTGATGACTACTGATTTCTGTCCTGCTCAGGAGACAACAGAACCCACTGACTCAGCTCACAACAGCCTACTTTGTATATCTGATGCCACGGTGTATCTTATTATTGACTGTTATTGATTATTGACCGGAGTTGTCATTTAAACTGTGAATGTTCATGGCAAAATGGTGGACGAGATTTGGATGGACAATGTTATATCCGAGTTGTTTTATTGTGCTGAAAACAGTTGATATTTGCCAATGTTAATATACAACCCTTTGAACTCAAACTTCAATAACTCACTGCCTTGTATAAATACAGAATTTATGTTGAACACGTGGATAATGCAGTCTTTATCCAGTCCTTTCAACTTTGAGTTAAAAAATTGTACCTCAAAAGAACTAAAGACACTGGCTGGTGTCCTTTGACAGGTTTGTTTAAAGTAATCCATAAAATGATGTCGGTGATTGCAAAGTATATACCTTTTGAGGTTTTCACTCTTACAAAATGCAACGGTAATGTGGTAATGGGCACCGTTGAGTGCTAGAGTATATACCCATGGTAAGCCACAATACCTTTTGTCTGTTTGGCAGCTTACAACTTTGATTCAGGCATGTTTTTTTGTAAATGTACACGTATAGTTTTATTTAATCAATAATATTACAAGAAAAAAATGCACAACACTTTAAAATCTAGACCGGTGGCAGATTAATTTGTCTAAAACAAATACACATTCATGTATTTGTTTTACACATTGCGAAATGCTGAATGTGTGACATGCTCTTGTGATTTCGCCAGACAATCTTGTATTATACATTTACTGTTGATTCGATTCATGTAACTGTAAAGATGTCCTTGATGTACAAGTGGTTACGTTAAGTCCAGAACATCCTGCATATTCCTGTAAATACTGTGTATTGAACAAGTTGGTATTTCAGATTTTCTTTGTACTATATTTGTTGGGCATAGAGAGTAACACAACAAGTTTTATGGAAACACATTAATAAATTTGGTTGCCATATTATGCCACCGTTGTCTACATTGTGTTGTGTGGGGTTCAGTAGAGCACTAGATACAATTGAGAGGACAGGGTTTGAATCCAGTTTACTAATCAACTCTCCGGATGTTATTTATCTTGGATTTGTTCATACAGTTGGATTGTTTTGATTGTTTTGTCTCGTCACAAATTAAAATTGGATAGTTGTTGGTGGAAGTTGTATCTCCACGGTTTTGTACCTGTTCCCAAGGGAAACGGCCAGTGCCCCTAATAAGAAAACCTGGATACAGAAGAAATTGTGCCACGAAGAAGTAACTTTAAATGAACTATTACCCTTAAAAAAGAAACAAAGCATTAGTACATCTGCACTTAAAATATTTATTTAATTACAACATACAAAAAATACTAAAGCCACTAGCTTGCCACATAATATAGACATTTACTTTTAAGTACAACTGTTCTGGGGACAAACATGACTAAACATCAGAAGGTGGCAGAAGAGAAGGTTCTATTTACTGTAGTCGTTTGTAGTCAATCTTCTCCAGCTGTATGAGTCTGCGGACATGTTAAGGGCTTCACTCTCACTTTATGTGGTGTATGTCAAATCTCATGACAACATTGCCTATGATTAATTTATTATTTACAGAACACCTTTTATACCTATCATTTTGCATCTCCATTTGCATATATATTTTCTTAGAAATACAAGACAGTACTAAAAAGGAGAGCACAGAAGATGGTGGAAACTAAGAAAAATATTTACTTTATGGTGCAAAGACAGATTTAGAAAGGTGGAGTGACAGAGATCACATAGAAGGAGAGAACAGTTGCAGTTTACCTCACGAGGGAAACAACGAGAAGAAACAAGTAGCTATGAATCTCTGAGGGAAGGTGTATAGAAATCACCACAAAGAAGAAGGAATCGTTATATTAAACAGGTTTGGGAGGAGAATAATGTAGAAATCTGAGGAGACAAGTGAAGAACAGCGAGAGAGATCTAGAGCATGGAACTGCACCTGTCAACAAATAGTCGACTTGCTACTGAGTCACATAGATACATATCAAAAATGAAACGTAGAAATTACCTCATTTCTAAAAGGATACGGCTTGAGTTGTTCAGCGAAGTTCTTCATGTCTTCCTGGACCTGGTCCTGGCCATGGGGGGCGAGGACACTCAACTCAACCACATGGGAGTCACTCAGTCCATCCAACATCTCTGTGTTCGACTGGTGGGGCATCTATGCAGGTCAACAGGACATAAGTTGTCAACTTGTTCACTACCAGACATCTTAGTGGAAACATTCTTGTAGTTCTGCCTATGTCGGCCTTGCTAGACGGGTAACTATTTTGACTCACCGAAAATCTTCAGTGGAGTTTGGAAATTTTTTAACGCGATATGTTGACAAATTTCTTTACATAATTAGTATAAAAATTGCATCTGAACAGCATGGAAAATATAAAACTAACATTCTATTAGATAGTTTCAATTCGTATTTTAATTAACAATAGCTCCTAATGTAGGAGCTAGGTTTTAAAAACAACAGTTTAATGTAGGGCAGTACAGAACACTCACAAAACATTTACTACACAGGTAGTAAACTGAACATCCTACCCTGTATATCTTTGACACTACAATCTTCATTCTTCCTTTCCTGAAGATGTAACCTTTAGCAACGTACTCGTGGTCAAGTCTACAAAAACAGGTGGTGGAAGTTGGGCATGAATATGTTTGCGCTGCACAACTTTGTCACTGAAATTGGTATTACCATGTTTTGATCAGGATATAGTACCAGGCTGGGGTTAGTAGACCGTAAAAAACAATTGTGTTCAACTTTACGAAACATTTAAAATACACACATTGGATGTAGATTTCTTTTATATTTAAAAGGAACAAGTGCGAATGTAAGATGCAATGGCCTTTCAATGCAGCATACTATATATACATGTTTTCTCACTCACTTGAATCCCATTTCAGAGAGAAACTGAGTGACATTGTCCGATGTTCCAACATCTATGTAGCTTCGCACTAACGTCTGTCGAGTTTTGTCACCAATCTCTGGTTGTCCCACATAACGGACATGCCTGTATACAGTACCAGCGTAACCATTAGATATGTACTAAAGGCCTTGAAGCTTTCCAAATGCAGAGACTTCCTTTGCAATTAAACAGCAACTAAGTAAGTCAGTAACACATTTACAAATGCCTACAACAAAGTATTACTATTTAACATTTGTGCCCATACTGTCTATATCACCAATTATTCTTTTTAATTACAGATAAATAACATAAAGCTGACATGTAAAAGCTGACATGACAAGTAAACTGAAGAAATGGTCTAGTCATCTGAATGACGGGTAGAGTTTGGCTTGTGGAATTCTGTACATACAAATACAGGAAGGCATTGTGAAATAATAATAACAAATTGATTACCATGGAGACTGAGGGTGATCAAGAGCACGTCGGGCTCGGAACACCATTGGTTGTACACCTACCCCCTCTAAAACATTTAATAACAAACCAGTTATCAGAATAGAATTTTTAAACATCACATTAGCACGCTATTTTATGAAAATATATAATGTTTCTGTATTATATTAAAAGGAAACGTATAAATAAACAAAGTATTCTTAAACTAGCTACAATTAATTTAGAAACAAATTTAAATGAATATTTTAAAGCAAATTTATAATGCTTCTGTATACTATATTAAAAGGAAACAAAGTATTTAAAACTAGCTACAGGGTATAATGAATTTACAAACAGGTATAAATAAACTATTCTGAAGTAAAATCATAGGTCAAATCAGATGATGATTAAAAAAGACACTGCCGTCCTCATTACTTTGATGCATTTTATTTACTGACCAGGTTCAACTTACTGAGATGGTAAACCATTTCATGGTCATGAAATTTCTCTGGCATTGGGGAGACGACGTCACAGAGGCCATTGAGTCGGTGCAGGAAGGGACCGCGGTGCTTGTCGAGGATGCTGCCTTGGAGTAGGTACTCCTGGAGGGGAGCCACGCTGCGGTTCAGGGCTGGCATCTCCATGCTGCCACAAGGGGAAGACAATGCTGATATTGGATATGTGTTGATGTACTTAGATACAAGTACACCAAAACTCATCAAGTACAACATTGATAAAATGCAAGTCCAAGTACATTAGATCAAGACAAGTACAACTACAAGTACATTTTATTCGTAGTAATCAACAATTCCAAAAAGACAAACCATTCAGGTGCTCTTTATTGGGGTCGCAATCACAGCCAGCTGGTTGGTTGGTTCATTGAGGGAGAGACATTTGAAAGGAATAGGTTTCAGGTTGTTCTAACTGAATCAGGATTCTCACTACCCTTTGATGGAAAGAATAAGCATTTATTTAGTGTTTTTAATGAATTTCATCCCTGGCAATACCTGAACACCAACTTAACTTCTCTGGAACGCATTCAGCTATGCTGCGATAAATTCTGCCATTACTGCACAGTCATTCATTGGTATCCACCATTGTCTTAAAGCCAGGTGTTGTATAACTAAATAATCACGCCAATTCGCTTAGTAACTAAAATGCGTGCATACTTAGGACGATATATACCTTTATGACAAGATATAAAAGTTAGTTGCCAAGTACACAGGCCTGGGGTCAATTACATTACAATGTAATCTATTACTATTACTTTGTTTCCTTTCTATTACTATTACATCCTGAAGGCAAAGTAATCTCTTACTATTATTGTTACATTTGAATCTATTACTATTACATTTTTCCATGCAACTATTTGCTTTCATTAAACATTTTGGAGTGCGTACAGATGAATTACACTATATATTGTCATATTTTAACTTTCCGTTCAGTAGTACAGCAATTCTCAACAACAACTCAATAATCTACAGTGACAGTAGAATTTCATCTGAATATACACCACAAATGCCAGGCAGTATTATAGGGACACAATGACTCATTTAAGATTTGCTCAAACCAGATAATAAGTTATTTGTTTGATATTTTATCACGTGATGCCAAGGTATGTCC
Organism: Lamellibrachia satsuma; assembly: GCA_033239005.1. Lineage (NCBI taxonomy): Eukaryota > Metazoa > Annelida > Polychaeta > Sabellida > Siboglinidae > Lamellibrachia > Lamellibrachia satsuma. The sequence continues at coordinate 304,906 of BSQZ01000005.1, forward strand.
TTTGCTGTTGTTCACACATATTCGTGGCTTTGTTTGGAGTTTATAGTAGAATGCAGTTGTGCTGAGTGAGGCGCCACCTATTGTCAGAATTGGTCCTTTGAACTGCTTCTGCTGACCAAATTATACAAAGAACCAAAAACCAATACAGCTATTTGCGTAAACTGTACCAGGCTTCATAGCCTTGGTTGTCTTACACATTGTCTTTGTAGGCTATTGGAGCAAACAGAAAATAACCCAGCATTAATCCAAATTGTAACAGAAATATAATAACTCAATTACTATTGCATTGTCTTCTATTAATTTTACACTGTGTTTTGTTTATTTATGTGTATTGTATCTTTATTAGGAATATCAACAGATGCCGCAGCTGATTCAGTCGGATGAGAATTGTTTTACAATTTAGCCGACTTTCAACCTGCTTCCACATAACTACGCATTCATCATATACAGCTATGTTGCTACCTTGGAATAAAATCACACAGCATCATTACATGTTTTGGAATATTAATTCCTTTGCAACTTGAAACATGTATTACATAAGCGTGCTTTGAAGCTGTTGCCCCTCGGGCTATTTGTGTCTGACTGTTTCGATGCGGCCCTGCTCCACGTTTAGGGGCACCCACTTCAACGTCAATGCAGGACCTGAGCCCAAAGTCCCACATACTAATATGATAATCTTATTACATGTCGAGGTGGAATGCTGGCAATTGACTGCAATGCTATTAAAAATGGCAACGAAAAGAACTGTTGACTCATTCCCACCATTATGACTTTGTCAAAAATTTGACATTACTACTTTTAAATTTGTTGACAAAAAGTGTAATTACTGGCCCATCTCAGGTCCCGCAAGAGCTTTGAAAACCCCTACCCTCCTCTAGTAGAATTAGAAATTATTGCTATGTTCTGGAAATGTGATTTAAGAAAATGTAATGGCTTCCGTAAACTGGTAAAATGGTCTTGTGTGACGGCCAATGGTAGGAACGGCTTCATTTGGATATTGGCTGGTGGATTCAGCAGGCTCACTGGCTTCATTTGGGTGTAAAACTTTTAATCAATGATATATATTATAGCAATCAAAATAAAAAACTACATTTCGCTTTACGGCATCATGTCCATGCATGCAGAGACGTCGCAATGTAGGAGCTCTACAAAAAGTCCATAAGGCGTCGCTCTGAAGGTACAAATAGCCATCTTATTAAATACTACAACTTGAGGCTTTAATCAATATAGATAATAAATATAGAAAATTATAATAAATCAAATCGGACTAAACGTAAAGTTTACCCATTATATGGGGGGGGGCAGCCGTGGCCTAGTGGTTAAGGTGTTGGACTCTAAATTCGAGGGTTGTGAGTTCAAGACCCACACTGGCTTAGGCAGTTTCGTTTACCCTACTTTGCCTCAGTCTACTCAGCTGCAAATGAGTACAAACACTGTTTGGAAGGTACCTGCGATGGACTAGTGTCCCGTCCAGGACAGTCAGTATAACTGCACTCTAAGTTGCTTCGCACTACAGAAACCAGGTTTAAGCACTGGCCATATAAGCCTTCATGACTTTACCTTACCCATTATATAATGCTAAAATTAATTAATGACGGTTGTAGTAGCAACGCTGATTACCGCGACGCCAAACGTACTTTCCATGAAGCTGATATGTTTGCGTTTTTAAATGTTGATCGTCATGGAATTGGAAGTGTCCTTTTTTAAATTATACAACAGGATATACATACATATACATATACATATATATATATATATAATATTTACCACAGGATATATATGTAGATATATGGGGAGAAATTTGGTGATTCTTGGTGGTCATTTTAATAGTAATAGAAATGGAAGGATTGTTGAATTAAGTTATCACTTACACTGTCACTTATTTTATTTAAATACTGTTATTTTGCAGGGAAGGGAAATTACATTTTTACGTTAGTTCCTTCAAAAAACCATGTTTCCGCAATTCCTACTTAATAAATTTTTTTACATACTGTTTTTAATATATATATATATATATATATATATATATATATATATATATATATATATATATAAATGTGGCTTACGCACAGAAAACAGAGAGAAATAGTAGATGGTGAGATTTCAAACTGGAAATCGGTTTTGAGTGGGGTACCACAGGGATCAGTATTAGGCCCAATACTGTTTTTAATATATATATAAAAAATTTGGAAGATGACATATCTAGAAAAGTACTCAAATTTGCAGATGACACAAAAGTATTCAAAAAGGTTATTAATAATACAGATAAACAAAGTTGACATGATGATCTAGATAAATTAGGTAAATGGTCAGAAAAATGGCAAATGTTATTCAATTTTGGGAAGTGTAAATGTATACACATAGGACATGGAAACATAGATGAAGAATATAAAATGGGGGATGCTGTACTAGGTAGAACCACAAAAGAAAAGGACTTAGGAGTAACATTTAGTGCTGACATGAAAGTTTCAGAGCAATGTGAGATTGCTGCTTCGAAAGGAAATCAAAATCTAGGGCTATAATTAGGAGAACTATCATGTATAAGGAGAAACAGCTAAATGTACCCCTGTACAAAGCAACAGTTACACCACATTTGGAATATTGTATTCAAGCATGGAGGCCGTATCATAAAAAGAACACAACGAAGAGTAACCCAAATGATTCCAGAATTGATAGACTTTAGTTACGAAAGTCGCTTATTACAATGTGGTTTGACAACACTTGAGACCAGGAGACTAAGAGGAGACCAAATAGAAGTGTTTAAAATAGTGAACGGTTATGAGGATGCATTAGTTTAAGGAGCAGTGTAGGTTGGACATGAAAAAGTACTCTTTCTCACAGAGGGTGATAAATGAATGGAACAAACTGCCAAATGATTGTGTTAAACTTAATGCTAGTAGTGTGTTTAAAAATAGAATTGACAGATATTTGAAAAGGGCGGGCTACACATAGATGAGAAAAATCTGAATGTTTTTTATTATAAAGCATGCATATATGTATAAATTCGTACAACAATTATGACAATTTTATAACATTTCTGTTCACATTTTTGCTTTGTTTCGTTTTGACAAGTTAGGTTGTGTTTAAATAGTAACATTTAAATTGTTTTTAATTTAAACTGGTAACTTAATTATGCAGTCATTAAATATTATTCAGGAAATGTCAAATAAACAAGGAAATTACTAAAATATAATAATGGCTATTGTGTAGTATTGATGACCACACACACCCATACTATCAATCAACCCCCCCCCAATGGAGTAACCATTACATCTCCAAAAGACGGGTTTATAAGTTAACTAAGGCCGAGATCATCATGAGTAACTCACTAATTAATGGAAGGTGATGTTCAATAGACGGAACAGCCAAAACACGGCCGCCGATCGTCAATAAGTCATCGTTCCGGGAGCCCAAAACATGTCTTAATGTACGTGTAATTATTTCCCACTTGGTGGAAAGTTGCATTATTACGTTATCTAACTACACATTCCAGTGAAATCAGTATATAGATCACGCAATCCACGCTGTTAGCAATTCAATCTCGTTCCGGGCTCATTCCGGCTAGCCTAATTCCGGCTAATATACATGCCCACATTATCGCTCACAGTTTACGATCTTACCTTTTCAGTGCTACGAAGCCAGATTGTTTAGCATTTCAGTCATACCTTTATGTTATGTTTACGGACCAGTAAACACGGATATCGTAAAAAGAACACTATGTAATTAGTCTAAATAAAGATTACATTGTCTAAATCGGGCGCGAAAACAGGCTGCGAAGCTTAATTTATGCAGTGGCGCCCTCTGTGGTGTTGCTGTTCAACGACATTATTCAATTCAATAAAATTCTTTAATTCAGACACAAATACACATATAATGATACATATAATGGTGCATGAGAGAGAGGGAGAGAGAGAGAGAGATAGAGAGAGAGAGAGAGAGAGAGAGAAAGTTTCTAGCAGATTTAATTATATCCAAGTTGAACGGTTGGGACTGTCGTGCACAAGACAACGATGGCGCCAGCAACATGGCGTCAGCTGTACAAGGAGTACAGAGATAACGTCTACTGACTGGAGCTGATCCTTCAGGCAAATGCCTTTATTTTTGGAAGTTTGCTAATAAGATTGTATAATGTTATGAAACTGTGCTAGTTCTAACTTTGAAGGAATTCACACTACAAGGTGAATCCTGTGTATATTTATATCTGTGTAATAGGGCAGGAGGAAAACATTAATATAATTTTCATTGTAACATAACAAAAACTGGCTGAATACAATGGGCTTACCGAACACATGCTGGCCTTTCTGCTAGCGGAAAAAACGTGTACTTTCAAAAGTTAAGATGGATTACAAATTGTTACAAACTGAATTTGCTATCCTATGTATGCATTGTCCAGTGGGGTGGTACTGCTCAAATGTGTCAAGAAACCAAACATGTAGAGGCATGTAATATTTTTGGAGGGGGGCTGAGTGCATGATTTATGAGTGCATATGTGATGTTAAATTAATTTTGTTTCGCAAACACTGTCATGTCTATTTGTGATCATGTCTCAGTTACACTTCCTGGTGTGCTTTGGACGAGGTCATTTCAGGTACGTGTAATTTTCAAAAAAATCATCTTATTTGACATAACTACATTCGAGCAGGCACATTGGCAAGTTTGCTGGTAGAACCTGTTGACAGTGTAACTGTGAAATTTTTTAATGGTTTCAATAGGCGGAAGGATTTTTGGCAATTTTTTTGGCCACAAGGCGCGTGAGAGGGACCGAGCAGGCAGTGTGGACATGTAGAAACAACGCTTTTAAGAAGCCTAGTCCTTGACAGGAAGAAGAAGACACTTGTGCGTAGTGATTCATGCAGAAATTGGTAAACGTTGACGGGTATGGCACGCTCAGATATTTTAAAAGAGCTAGATATATGTGATTTTGACTAAACTCGACCAGCGTGTAAAAGAGATGACGACAACGGCAGAAGTTTCAGAATTTTGGACCCGTTTTCTTATAATCATGCAAAACGTTAACATGGTCACCAATGTGAAACGTAACTGTAGACTGGTCCCTTCAGACGTACGTGTCACTGTCGCCCTTCGACACTCCATGAACCATAAGGCAGTTTTGTCTACTATATTGTTCGATGTTGTCGATTTCATGCACTACCGCTTGTTTAGACATGTCCAGGTCAGCAATAACAGAAATGTCATGCGTCTGTTGAATATCCATATTTTTCAGGCGGCGTAAACGTCTTGTTTGACTTTGTCAAGCTAAGTCAATTTCACTATGTTTGTGATGACTTTGTTCGTGAAGTCTTCACTGTCCGTTAAGAAACGTACGAGGACGTCGCTGATGGAGTAAACGATTGATTTCACGAAGTTCCCGTCCGTGTCCGGCAACTCTGTGATTGCATTCCGAACGCTCAAGGATGATAAGCTTCGGCGAAGAAACGTCGTCGCGAAGTGAATCGCTGCGGTGTTTCTGGGTTGAGATCATTCCATAGTGTGAGGTCTTGGATGTGCTTGACTTCCTTATATTCCTTCGAATAGGCCTATATCCCGTAGTCTCCAAGACATGAAGCCTGTCTGAAGTGTGAAACTGCCTCTCGCGTATCATCGTTGATGACACTGCTATAGTGTTAACGTCATAATCAAATCAGTGACGTCACAAAGAGAGACTTAGAAACGGTGGCCAGGTTTTGAAGCGAACGACATGCCAGAAGCTAAAAGCCTCGTCACGAGAAATAGAATACTTCTCCTGTTGCTGGTGTTTGCAGTATGCATTGGTATAATACTCTTAATTTACTTCCAATCCAAAGGGAAACTGGGCAAGAAAGGTAGGTCTTTCAGGGTTTGACAGGTTCTTTAAAGTGTAAGGCTATGTAAAGGTGTCACCTCGTATGGTGCACACCTGCAAGACTGGTAACAGGATGTGTAGGATTCGGATATGGATGAAGGATCCGCGCTGTTGCTTAAGATCATGTCATACTGACTCCTATACATAGAAACAATTTAACAATGACGTCTGATCGTTTTTATCGTATAATTAAAATTCTGCTTTATATTATAATAATAAATAACATAATTTTAAGAAATTACATAAAAAAGTGTGGTTCATTGACACACACTTGGACGAATAAGTAAGATGTTAGAATATTATATAGTTCATACTATCAAACATGATTTTACGACAATGATCCAGTCATGGGGTCAATTCCATTGCGAAATTGACCCTCAATTACAATCCAGGAATTGATTTTTTAAATTTAGGAATTTTTTTTTTTTATTTAATTTTTATTGGAATCGATTTTTTATTGGAACTGGATTAACAGTCCATAAAATGTCACCATATAAAGGTGGTGTTGTTAAGGTGTAACTCATTATCAACTTACCAGCAGTCTACTTGTATCTCACAACATATCTGACAACTGACATATTTATAGGCTATATACAGATTATACATAATCAAGATGCCGGGCAGTTTCCCCATAATTGAGCAGTTTCCACTTCCAAAGGACACCAGTACAAGCCAGACCACACCTTCAACTGAGACATCAACCGAAATAGCTGACTACTTATCACAGCCACCACTCCCTGAGGGTTCGAAGCCCTTGGACTTCTGGAGGGACAATAGGATTAGATACCCCATCCTGAGCCAGCTAGCTACGAAGTATATCAATACCAACCTCATCAGCACATGTAGAATGTTCAGTATAGCTGTGAAGGTGTTTAGACCCGAGAGGTCAAGATTTGAGGAACTAATGATGGTTCAATGCAATGGCAACCTGCACAAATGAGCCATTGAAATTTAGTGAATTTTTTTTAACCATCTCTGGAATAGAATTTTTCCAGATGGAATTGGAATAAAATTTCTGGAATTGATTTTTTATTTAATGGAATTTACCCAAACTCTGTAATGATACATGGGTGTCAACATCTGTTCATGGAAAAGCGCAAAAGCTTCGCCTCCATTAAATTTCCATTGTTTTTCAATGTGTTGTCTTTACGGTCATGATTTTGATGTGAAATCACTTGCAAACAGACATAAAATATGCCTGGAATGGCCTCATGTGCAACAAATAGTCGATTCTACTGCAAATGTTTACTTTTGGTGGTTCTAATGCTTCATATTTCCGAGTTGAAGCAGTTTGAAATATGCAGTACCGGCAACATGCTGGCAGAACAAAAACCGCCAATTATCTTTATTGTAGGTAGTTCGGTTGACACTGCTACAACTGAGAGTAGCACAACCCATACAGAAGGTAAAAACAACGTAGTAAGCAAATTAAAACAACAATTCGACAAAAGAATATGGGCTAGGTTTATATTGTGATGTTCATACTTTTTTACAAGTGAACAAATGGCACAATATATTTTTTTCCGAAAGATTTATTTTACAAATGATGACAGCATAATACTGTATAAAAAGCCTTACTTTCAGTTATTGCATGCTAGTATTAATTTGCAGCTCAAATAATATACATATCATAGAACCTCTTACACAATTCTGCAATTAACAACTTGTAACGTTCACAAGACAAACTCCATTTCTCAACAAAATAACTTTATTGCTACATCTGTTGGTTGAAACTTGAAATTAAGTGACTAGCTGAGAACATAGTTGTTGGTCTCCGTCAAACAGTCTAGCATTTGTGAAACAATGAATTAATTGTGAAACAATGAATTAAATGCTCAGCAACAAAATGTGTATCTAATATGTCCTATAACAGGTTTATAGTTTGTACTCTGGAACAGCAAGTTTGATGTAAATCATTTAGTAACAACACACCTCTGCTCTCAGAAATATGTTGTTATAAAATGGTACTGTTTCCAATGTGATTCAATCAATGAACCACTCTCCATCGTCTATCTTTTCTGATGTTCCAACATTCATGCAATACTGAATTGCAAGAAATTCACACCAACCACAGCTCTGGCATCTGGCTGCTCACTTTAACCAGGAATGTTTGCAAAATCTTGCTATCTTTTGATGATGTATCTCTAGATGGTAGTGATCATTTAGCTCCGTGCGTATTTCCCCCATATGTGCAGCATGAATACAACGGCGATGAAGAGCAACGACATCACGAGGACGGGGACAGGTCCACTGCAAACAACAACGCATCACATGAGCTATACACATAACTATAATGCAGATTAAGATTTTTTGATAAAAACAAATTCATAAAAGGGTGTCGCAAATATATGTGTGCAACATGTGCACCCACTATTTTACATTTAAATAAACAACATCATCAACTTTATATATGTATGATTTTATGATCTTGTACAGACGGAATTTCAATGCTTCTGGAATCTGTACACGATTTCCATATATCACACTATTTTACTTATTTCCCACAATTACATGTTTGATTATTAAAGTGAAACAAGAATAAATGTACTACTACTATTATGAAGCATGAGGCAATTATAGTAGAATCAACAAATCAATTGACGGACACTGAGAAAAATGCTTAGAGAAAGAAAAGATGTTTTACATATTTTCAAATCTGATAGGATTAAGCAGCATACATTGACATCACTATTACTTAAACACGAAGAGCTTAAGTTTAACTTATCATACAAGCAGAGACTTACACTTTGATGCCAGGAGAGTCCTCTGTGTAGAACCTCCACATGCCCGCTGCACTGGCCCCCGCTGCTTTCTTTGCCCCACCGCCACCTCCAGAGGTAGTTTTCCTGCAGAACAGCATTCCGTGTGATACCATATAACATTGTGGACTATCATATTTTAGTTCAAATCCATATCCAGTGGAATTGGAAAGCCAATGTCGTTTCTGATTAACAAATCAAATTTATAAGTAAAACAAGATTACACCAATATTTAAAATGTACAGTAAACTTTTCGACTACTATGAATAATACATGATGTGCAGAAAACATTATGTTGTCAACGTTGTTACTCTAGTCACAGTACACCATCACATGCTGCGCATAAAACTGAAGATTGCAACTCCATGTGAGTGGAAAATAATAGACAGAATATTTAATTACTATAGATCTAAGACATGTTTGAATATTCTTTCTTACCTTTGTCTTACTGTGCTTCCGCCACCAGACCTGGGGGAAACTGCCTTGGTGGGGCTACGGCCGGCCCCGGCACTTGTTGAACTTGGTGATACAACCTAGAGCAAGAACATGATTAAATTAAAAGCCTAAATAAAAGGAGTTGTAAACTGAATTCTCTGAACAATCACATTTGTGTAAATCAAATTACTAAAAAGGGATTCTGTGCAAATCTGGATAAAACATATTTAAAATACACTGTCCACTGTACAGGTGGGGCAAAAATACTTTCATTGTCAACATAATAAACAGTTTAGCTGTATCTAAATTTTACTAAAAAGGGAGGCTTGTGTTTTAAAAACCTAAATTATGATATGTGAATAACTTATTAAGTGCGCACGCCTTAAAAAAACATTCACCATCATGTATATCAGATTATCTTTTCCAAGGGAAGTGCGATTAAAAGTTTCAATAAAAATGAGTTGTGTGTAGTGAACTGCAATGCCACTGGCACTGAACAGCTTACCCGTCGCAAAGCATTTCATACCTCTATTATCGACCATACATTAAACGTAGACTTCAATTATAATTCAAACGTTGTAGATCTCTTCCTGCAAAATACTGATTTAATGATCTAATTTGAAACTACACAATAACATTTCGGTTCATCTTAATCAAAGAACAAACATTTGATTTCGCGACACGTCATCGATTCGACCGAGTGCGAAGCTGATTCACGAGCCGAAAAACCTGACCATACTTCATAGCATTATTACTCGATTTACGTCATTTCAAGAATAAATACATGCGTCAAGCGTTCATTATGTACCAAGGCAATCAGAAGCTAGCGCTTCATATATCTTGTATAACCAATTACGTAAAGAAACGTAAACGTAAAGAGAAATCACTTCTCCCAACTCACCATTTTGTTTTGCGACTGAAGAAGAAGGAATTATAATTTCGGTCCACCAGATGGCGCGCCTGCTTGGACACGTCGATCACTGGCCGAGACACGTTGGCACTGTCGATATCGCCGTCTATCGGATTATTTCGCACATTTTGTATTCAGTGTCCCCATCTACCGTATACCAAAGTCTACGCGGAACACGAATATGTCGGCCGCGTCACAGTTTTTGACAGTATCAAGCACTGTTCTCAATAAATGACTAATACTATTTAAATAAATTATTCGCCTCAAGCGGTGACACTCCAAGAGAGAGCCAAGTCGTTCAAGTACAAGCCGTCCATAATTGGCTTCTAAAGCGTCAAAAGAAACGTAGACCACATGCATTTGATGGAACATCCTGTCGACATTCGACGCATTCGTATCTGGCGATGAACAATATGCCATTCCAGGTACCGTCTATTTACGTGACTTAAAAAGTTGCATACAGATTAATCGACAATAAATGAATTGATGTAAAATATATTCCAATGATCTAATTATAACTAGAAATACAACACTCAATTGCATTCACGTTTGCCTAGGTTGAAAAAAGATCATTAATGAACGATCACGAACAACTGTCACGAACGTAACCTATCGTATATCAATCACCATGCTGTACAATGAGAGTGTTTCTGATTGTTTACAATCAGCGGATTATTTATGTCCTACTTACATCCGGTCTACAACGACGCAGTCTTTTTCGCAGTAAATCTTCTAAATCTATGCGATCTAGATTAATCTGCTTATTTTCTGTTTACACTTTTCATAACTTAGAGCGTTCGTTTTTGATTTAAGATCTCGATGTTCACTTATTTTCGTATTTGAATATTCAATTATTTTCGCAGTTTTTTTCGTAGTATGTTTGTTAATAACAAATAAAACGTAACACTTTTTAGTTGTGAGTGGTTTTAGATTAAAAGAAATTATACGCTGTGTTATTCTCCAAATTTGACAAAAATGTAAAACAATACATTAGAAGGTTATTACCAATTTGGTACTGTTTGCTATATTTCAAATAAAATACATTCATGTTTTATCTTACATATTAGCGGTATATACAGCACATGTCTGATTTGTGGCATTGTGCTTTTAATGTTCTTGCTTTGTGAATACATTCTTGCATTTAGGACAATAATGTTCTATTCCGTTACACATATCCACAATCCTTTTTGTCATTTGTGGGTATGAACCGACCTCAGGTGAAATCAATCTAGCAGAAAATGGCAGCAGTTCAGACCGACGTGATTTAGTGAGAGCTTCATTGCAGGGCGGTCGCCATGACGCGGACGGCAGGGAGCCGCGAGAACCTGCCCCAGAGCCGAGACCGCAGACGGCTGTGACGCCGTCGCCGTCGTCTGTCATTGAAGCGGCGCCTACGCTCCGCGTCAACAACCTCTCGGCTCGCGGCCGACTGTTGCCAGAAACGTGGTGCAACATATCTCGGGTGACGTACACTGCAGCAGAGGTGCCCTCGCAGGCGGGAACTTTTATATCGGAACAGGCTTGTTTTTCTAGACATTCGCGTAGGAACAAGCTTGCATTTGTAGACACTCGCAAAGGAGCAGGCAGGCGTTCCATTGTGTGTACGCGGTGGATATCCTGAGTTGCGTCGGCGTGCTCAAACGCCACATCTGTATCGAGTGTTTGGCGTAGAACTCGTGTGAATTAAATATCCACGAGGACGTGCGTGGGCGTGATCCTTCAGCCGAATCGGGACTGCAAGCTTCACGGGAATCCATGCCGGGGCGCTGACAGTAGCGTCAACATGCACGTTGTCGTCAGGTTTGGAGGTGAGTGTAACGATGTTGCGACATTTGCAATGACGAACTGTTGAAATGAGCAGATAGTCAAGAAGCGTAGGTTGAATAGGATCAGTTCATCATGTCAACTGATACGATGACGTTCCGTGCAACATTGTTTCTCGTTCAAACCCCCGATCCAACAGATGTGTGTGTGCGTGTGTGTGTTGACCGAAGCAACCCGGGCTAGTTAATTGTCTCTTGTCGTTCTTGATATGTTTCTCTGGTCTTTCAACAATGTCTTTTTAAGCACAGTCACGTGAAGCCGAGCACGTAGCTGAGTACAACATTCGTAATCGCTTATTTCAGAAGTAGCATTCTTCCTCTGGTGCGTCTTCGTCTTTATGTGTCATTTCCATCGATGACGCCAGCCGTCGTTTCTCCAAGTTTTCTGCCTCGGACAGCGCCAGAAATACGATATAATGTCATTTCATTACATTTTTCGAGACAGTAAATTATGTTTCCAATGCGACTAGTCTTCGATTTTTCCTTCCATTGACGTTTTACTCGATTACTGTTTTTCTCATTAGATGCCCTATATATATTTCGCATTATGCATTGAAATCACCGATTTTTTGGAACGGTTGTAACTAACGGTTGTAACTAACGGTTGTAACTAACGGTTGTAACTAACGTTTGTAATTAACGGTTGTAACTAACGGTTGTAACTAACGGTTGTAACTAACGTTTGTAACTAACGATTGTAACTAACGGTTGTAACTAACGTTTGTAACTAACGGTTGTAACGAACGTTTGTAACAAACGTTTGTAACGAACGGTTGTAACTAACGGAGTCAGCCAGACAAAGAGGGTGGTCGTTCCATTTTATTTCTTGCAATGTGCTGTTTTTTGCCCTCTATCTTCTCGATTAGTATTATTTCCCCCTTATCCAGTCTGATGTTTGGCTTACCTGGTCTGATTATTAGCTTGCCTAGTATAATGCTTGTCTTTTTCAATCAGGTTTTTGTGCACCCATTTTCCTCTTCTCTCAAATGTCTAATCTTATGTCCATCTTTCCCAATCTCGTCTTAATCTCGTCTTAATCTCGCGGGGTTTGTTCTTTCGCGAACATATTATAAAACATTTCCACAGAAAACATTCCCGGTTTTAATCAATCTCAGTCTGCACCGCAAAGGAGGAGAGTTTCAAGAAAGATGCTACCACGCAGTGTTTACCGATTGCATCTACTTACACCGAGTCATTACGCCCATCATTACACTAATTAACATGTAATTTACAACGTGTATCATGGTACAAAGTGAAGAAAACATAATTGGGTGTCCACCGAACCTATCAGTAACACACACACACACACACACATACGCACGCACGCACGCACGCTCGCTCGCACGCACGCACGCACGCACGCACACACACACACACACACACACACACACACACACACACACACGACACACCGTTCGGCCAGCGTAAAACCGCCGTGTCCTCGCCTGAACGGTTCAGGCATCGCCGGCCGCTTTCACGCAACAGCTTTTGTTTTGCAATTACTTGCCTTTACAATATGAACGTGGTAGTCCTACCTGCGAAATGCCAGCTAATGCATTGAATTGTACAAGGTTGGTATTTGGATGATCGCGCAAGGTTGACGTTGAGGCGTTGACGCACTGGAACATAATATGACAACACAAAGTAGTGATAGTCGTTCACCAAAATGAATCACCATTTAAAAGGAACGGCACTATGTTTACGACACCTACACAGGTTTCTATGGAGCAGTCGGGGAGACACTTGTGGTGCGAATAGAATATCACTGATAACAATTCACAACCTTCTGGTTATTTGTAAACACATATTTTATTATTTGCTGACTCTATTCTTCAACCGTAACGTCTGGGCACTCATCAACACGAAATCGTAGTATTTTGCAACATTCACAAGTATTATGACTAAATACTGTTCTATATTATAAGACTCTCTCCACAATCACTGAACAAACAATTGAACATCGGATTTGTGTAACTAAACATTTATCAAATATCATTCGAAAGCACGAGGAACGTTTTAGCAGATGAATCCACCGAGGGTGTGTTACAGGTTTTGTAATCGTGAATGGGTTAGCCAGTTATAGGATTACGATTAAGCAGTGCCGTTACGCTAAGTTTATAACCAAACAAAGGCAGTTAATTGTAGATTGTTCAAACACTGCACCCAAGCATGTAGGCCATGTCGGAATTGAATAAACCGGGCTGTATTTGCACAAGTAAGCTGTACTTATGTAACACGAGCGAATCAGCCAACCGTGACTAATCCGAGTTTAATTAAATGCTACGCAAAGAGGCGGATTACTTAAATCGTCGAGTCCGAGGCAATATCGTTTACTGTGTTTACAATGGCCTAACCTGGGTACTGTATCGTTGGGACGTTATTGCCGACGGGGTTTTATGACCAGTGCTGTTAACTGCCCGAACAAACAGAACCATACCACCGCTGCACGTGGCGCCACGACCGTCGTGCTATTGATCAATCGATTTCTTCTCAATGATTCATTGTTGACACGAATGCCAAATTATGTCTGTGAAACTATGACATACATAATTCTATTATTTTATTATTAAAAGTCAGTCCTTTTCCAAGATAAATGTTTTCCAAAGAAACCTACTCATCTGGATATGCGTACCGATATCATTTAATTTCACTCAAGTGTTTTGGCCACGTAAGTAGACGGAGACCTCGTTCTCGACAGATGGCAGACGGGAGAAAAATAGGCCTTCAGAAACTTCAGTTGATACTATCAGGCCATTTGTAGGATTCACATATACAGCAACTAACGATTCTAACAGCATCATCGTGTGAATAAAATATTACAAAAATATGCATTTTATATTTCATGAGGAGTCGTCATAACGTGGCCTCTTCTATTCACCGTGACGTTACTTTTCCCTATTCAAAGCATATCCTTTTAATACATCTTACAAGTCACGTCGTCCTTAAATTTGCCTTGTCGTCTAACTGTGCAATGATGTTGCATTCCGTGTCAGCCCACGAGGTGTTCGTATTTTCAGATGAAGTGCCGTATTTACCTAGCCTAAATGTCTCATGTGTTCTTTGTATGTGCCATAAGCTATCGAATAAATTCAAAGAGCGCTCCCGGCGAAGCCAAAGTACGCAAACAAGCTTCAATTAAACCTGATGTCGCGCGCCCCTTGGCTCTAGACCAAGCACTCTGATTGCTATTTGCAGCACAATCCGTGGCGTTCTCGCTGAGACATTGGCGCAGTGTTTAATGTTTGCACACATTGATTCCATTCAGGTTATCGCAAACACTGTATTAATGCACTTTCCGCCGCCGATGTAGCTACTATTTTAATGCACTGTTCAATGGCATTCATTTGGAAGTTTGAATGACGGTGGATATCTTTTGTTTGTCCCGGACTAACTTAAGCCTAAATATATACTCGGCCTACACAAGACAGATACAGAATTCGACTTGTTTAAGCAGTTCTGTATAGGTGCGATTTGTTTTGAAGTGAATACCACGGTTAACTTAGGTTAAAAAAAACATTAACAACACATACTTGGTGAAACATCATTTGCTCACGTGCTGACCATAGCTGACCATACCCCAGTTGGGAATTGAAGTGACACTAGAACTCCTGTCAGTGTGGTAAGAAATAAACCTCTTCCATTCTGTACGGTTCTTGTACCGTCCGTTCTTGTTACATCTTGGAGGCTGATGTTCTCTCAAGGTGGCTGCTGATGTTGCTGTGCGGTACCCGGGCCTTCCTCTCGGTCTCTTTCCCGTCATCTCCATGCTTAGTGCCACTCTTATGACATAATCATCTTCTCTTCTCAGCACATGACCATATGATCTCAATTTATTCGTTTTGGTCACTTCTACAATTGGGATGATCTTGCTCTCCCTGTAGAGAAACAAATATATGTTTTCATTGCGAGATTCAGTCCGAATGCTGGCAAACCCTACTTGTTGACGTCATTGACATTCGGACTTTTTCTAGTTATGAAAAATACAAATACGACTTCTATCGTACTTACAACGTTACTAAAAGCAAGAGGACAACAATAGAAAACAAATTTAATTCCGTTATGGTGAACTATCATTGGAGATCAAATTTGCAGTGGACGGAAATGTGGGATTTAAAAACAATTACGCAATAGCATGACATTTTCAACGAGACTAGTGTACATAGAGGTAGCTACGACCTACGACAACGAGGCTAGTGTACATAGAGGTAGCTACGACCTACGACAACGAGGCTAGTGTACATAGAGGTAGCTACGACCTTCGACAACGAGGCTAGTGTACATAGAGGTAGCTACAACCTACGACAACGAGGCTAGTGTACATAGAGGTAGCTACAACATTCGACAACGAGGCTAGTGTGCGTAGAGGTAGCTACGATCTTCGACAACGAGGCTAGTGTACATAGAGGTAGCTACGATCTTCGACAACGAGGCTAGTGTACATAGAGGTAGCTACGACCTACGACAACGAGGCTAGTGTACATAGAGGTAGCTACGACCTTCGACAACAAGGCTAGTGTGCATAGAGGTAGCTACGATCTTCGACAACGAGGCTAGTGTACATAGAGGTAGCTACGACCTTCGACAACAAGGCTAGTGTTCATAGATGTAGCTACGATCTTCGACAACGAGGCTAGTGTACATAGAGGTAGCTACGACCTACGACAACAATGCTAGTGTACATACCGGTAGCTACGACCTTCGAAAACGATGCTAGTGTACGTACCGGTAGCTACGACCTTCGGCAATGATGCTAGTGTACGCACCGGTAGCTACGACCTACGACAAAGAGGCTAGTGTACATAGAGGTAGCTACGACCTTCGACAACGAGGCTAGTGTACATACCGGCAGCTACGACCTACGACAACGAGGCTAGTGTACACAGCGGTAGCTACCACCGGTAGATTTGCCATCTGCAAAAAACTGCGTAGTGCAGAAACGTTAAGACTACGGTCCGGTTTTGCATCACCTATCCCGTAATCATGGGTTGTTCTTGCTGGAACACCTGTTTCTGTCTCCATCTTTGGCGGTTCTTTGACATTTCTGTCTGATGGAAGTCGATTTATATCCATTCTTTGATATTTTCCATCGATTTCTTCCTCTTTTTGAGGAGGAGGATTTTTGCCGGGCCAATGTACCTCGTGACATATCCATGCCATCTCGGATTACGTCTGTTTACTGCAAAACACTTGTTGTTCAATGTCGTCACGTTCCATAAAAATGGTATGAAAACTAATTTAGTTGTTTTCACCTTCAGATAAAGAAGATGAGGTGTTCAACGCCAACTGTTGGTGCATCTCTTTGCTCGACAATATCCGGGAGAAATGTCAGTGTCCGAACGACAGTAAGTTGACCGGCTCGTCATGAACACGATCGCACCGTTTTTTTTTATTTATAACAGATGTTCTCAAAACACCGATGTTCGATATACACTGCACTAAATTGGTTTCATGTGAGAGGAGGTTAGACGCTCTTTCGCTTAGTGTCGTACATTGATTTTATGCCTCCAAAAACATCGTTTATTTTGGCGATCAAAATAACACCAGAAATTGTTGTCTTTAACAACCCCGAAACTATGCAGTTACACTTCGTATTTGATGGAGTCATCACACAAACAATTTAATGGCAGGGAGATTGTGTTGTGTTATTTCGGTGATCACGTGTACAGTTAATGTGATTTCGAGGTGTATTTCAAACTTTATTTCAAGTCGGCCCACTTTAGCGATGCCTGTCTTCACAACCCCCATAATGAATATCAACTAAAATAGTTTCTACGTTAACAGCTGATGTCTATATATTGCGGTAACGCATGTTTTCTAAGATATCGATTTGTTGTAGCACAGTACAGTGTACTCGCGAAACATTAGAACAAGTAAGATGGATAGCCGTGGTATGTTCCATGCAAGCGGTACATACCTGGCAGATGTCTTATACACCGAATTGTGTGTAATCTAAACTGCTTACTTACTTACTTACTTAGTTAGTTAGTTATTTATTTAGACATATACTAAGTCTGGTGCTCGCTGGGAGCCATCTTTGTTAGTTCGTGCTATGTGTAGCTCCTCTTCTTCAGTTCTTCTCCAACCTTTCGCCACCAGGTGTCTCTAGGCTATCTTTCCCCTTCGATTTGCGGTTCCGCGTTTGGATGGGGGTTTCCTAAATTAATGTCCAGCCAACCTCCATTTTCTTGCTTTCCGTTTTCACTTCAAGTGTTTGGTTGCTCACATTGTCAGACATTTTCAAACTCAGAATTCAGCGCAGGCTTCTATCGACGAACGTCTGCATAATTTTCAATGTTTGCCGTGACAGTCTCCGTGATTCTAAGTTGTAGAAAGACTGCTATGATCTTACTAGCTTAAATCGGAGCAGAATCTATGGAAAAAGAAAACTATGGGTCTGCTTCAATCTCAGACAAACGGTTTGTTAATAGTTTGGTGTCGATTACCATTGAGCCGGTTTAACCAGCGTTGGCTAATTACGTAGTAATCGTTTGATTCCAACATGGTATTGTTGACGTCGGCCTGACCTTGTCTGCCCCGCTGTTACCAAGTCGTGTCGTGTTAGAAACACTGAAATCTATGTACTATGTAGATCAGTGGTTAGATAGGCCAGGCTCATTAATACAGACTCCTCTTAACAGGGTCATTTCGATCCAGAGCAATTTGACTATGTAAAGCGAATTTTCTAAAACAACAATTTATTCAAACCGACTCAAACAATATGGTTTCATTTTGACCTCACTGAATTCCTGCATAGTAGCTATGAAATTATGTAAATTGGTTTTCTCGAACGACACATTTTCTTAGATACATGAAATTCGAAACTTAGGTCCGTAAATCTCGCATGTTTAACCATTTTACCTGGGCAACGTATCGTTTTTCGCATCAAAAACGCTGACGCATAGTCAAGAAGTCAGGATCTTCCAGGAAAACATTTTATTTCGTGCTACAATGTATCGTTTTCGTGTATTTGATTCTACTAAGCGGCGGACCTGATTCTGTAAAGCGGGAATGTGTATGATTCCGTCCCAGCCATTTTGATTCTACTAAACGGATGATTATGTTTTCCGTGATTCTAGTAAGCGGGGTCCACTGTGTAAACTGTCAATTCCAGCACCTCGCGTGAAACGACCGGCCCCGATGTTGCTTGTTGTATTTTCAGTGGAGGTGGAACTCTCGGATGAACACGGTCACGTGAAGCATCTTAGTGAACTTCCATATCGCTACGCCAGTGAGCTACTTCAGGAGAGAGAACGACTTGTATTGCTCCGAGTGGAAAGTAAGTCCCCCATTAGATGAATGCATTCTGCATGCGACAAAAACAAGATGTGGATTTACAACGCGCCAATAATTACGTTCAACAATGATAGCAGTAATAATGATGAAAATGATGACGATAATGATGATGATCAACAGTAATAATAATAATTATAATATTATTATATTTTCTTTACCAACATGCACATTTGTGTGATGTTAATGCAGACCGAAATTAAATGTAGCTCGCTGGAATATGTTGTTACTCAACCTCGTTACCCGTCACACGTTTACCCTGCGTTACCCGTCACACGTTTACCCTGCGTTACCCGTCACACGTTTACCCTGCGTTACCCGTCACACGTTTACCCTGCGTTACCCGTCACACGTTTACCCTGCGTTACCCGTCACACGTTTACCCTGCGTTACCCGTCACACGTTTACCCTGCGTTACCCGTCACACGTTTACCCTGCGTTACCCGTCACACGTTTACCCTGCGTTACCCGTCACACGTTTACCCTGCGTTACCCGTCACACGTTTACCCTGCGTTACCCGTCACACGTTTACCCTGCGTTACCCGTCACACGTTTACCCTGCGTTACCCGTCACACGTTTACCCTGCGTTACCCGTCACACGTTTACCCTGCGTTACCCGTCACACGTTTACCCTGCGTTACCCGTCACACGTTTACCCTGCGTTACCCGTCACACGTTTACCCTGCGTTACCCGTCACACGTTTACCCTGCGTTACCCGTCACACGTTTACCCTGCGTTACCCGTTACACGTTTACCCTGCGTTACCCGTCACACGTTTACCCTGCGTTACCCGTCACACGTTTACCCTGCGTTACCCGTCACACGTTTATCCTGCGTTACCCGTCACACGTTTACCCTGCGTTACCCGTCACACGTTTACCCTGCGTTACCGTCACACGTTTACCCTGCGTTACCCGTCACACGTTTACCCTGCGTTACCCGTCACACGTTTACCCTGCGTTACCCGTCACACGTTTACCCTGCGTTACCCGTCACACGTTTACCCTGCGTTACCCGTCACACGTTTACCCTGCGTTTTCTTACGATTTCTAACAATAATGATCCTATATTTAAAGTTACATATTGTATAACTAATTACAAACTGAATGATAATCCTGTTGATTTTAACGCAGTCCAGACGATTATGCAATAAATTCGCACATATTAGCCAATTATATAATCGCAACATTGTATGTATTCACACATTCGATTACAATGTACAGTGAAATTGGACAACGCGAACTAAACACAGGACAAATTGAAATTATGTTTCTGGAACGAACTGTCATGTCGGTGTATGATCGCATTTTATACTTTAACACTTCCAGTCAGATTAATAAAAGAGTGTTTATTAACCTTCGTTAACATCTTCCATTTAATTGGACTATTCAGAGCAGTTAATTGGACTACTTAGGGCAGTTAGTTGTAACTCCAGAAATGGTAGCTTAAAAAATAAAGGCAATGAAGGATCATAAATCACCTGGAGTGGATGGAATTCCTCCAAAACTACTAATGGAAACAGTAGAGCAAACTATTGTACTACTTGCAAGGGTGTTCAACTTGTCATTACAAGAGTGAGTGGTTCCTGTTGAATGGAAAGAAAATACATTATGCCACTATTTAAAAAGGGTTCGAAAAATAAATCAGAGAATTAAAGACCAGTGAGTTTAACATCTGTGATTTGTAAATTATTAGAATGGTTAATCAAAAACCATATGGTGGACTTCCTTGTTAGGCATAAATTATTAAATACATATCTACACGGATTCCTAAAAGCGAGGTCATGCTTATGTTATGATTTTTGGAAGAAATCACGAAGTGGCTAGACGAGGCATCACCAGTAAATATTACATACTTAGATTTTCAGAAAGCTTTTGATAAAGTGTCACATCAAAGACTGCTACTTAAATTAAAAGTCCATGGTATCAGGGATGGCATAATCGACTGGATAGGACAATGGTGCTGTAGCAAATGGGGAGGTTTCAAACTGGAAATTAGTTTTGAGTGGGGTACCACAAGGATCAGTATTAGGACATTTATTATTTTTAATATATATCAATGACCTGGACGATAATATAATAAGCCACGTACTGAAATTGGCGGATGACACAAAAGTGTTTAGAAAGGTTAACAGTGATTGTGATAAACAACATTTACAAAACGATCTAGACGAATTAGTTAAATGATGTGACAAATGGCAGATGTTATTAAATTTTGGGAAATGTAAATGCCTACATACAGGACACGGGAACTTTGGTGTAAACTAAAATGGGAGATACTGTTCTAGGTACTACTGTAAAAGAAAAGGACTTAGGAGTTAAAATAAGTGCTGATATGAAAGTTTCTGAGCAGTGTGGTTTTGCAGCTTCAAAGGGTAATCAAATACTTGGGTTAATTAGGAGAAATATAACATACAAGGAGAAAAAAGTTAATTATACTTCTGTATAAAACAATAGTTAGGCCTCATTTAGAGTACTGTATACAAACTTGGAGACCATATCGTAAAACATTATATAGATACGCTTGAAAGAATACAGAGGAGAGCAACTAAAATGATTCCAGAACTGAGAGACCTTAGTTATGAAGAACACCTGAAAGAATGTGGTTTAACAACCATAGAGACAAGACGGTTAAGAGGAGATCTAATTGAAGTTTTTAAGATATTGAATGGGTATGAAAATATTGATAGAGATGTTTTTTCTCACTAAAGAAAGATAGTAGAACTAGAGGACATGAGGTAACATTAGTAAAGGATCAGTGTAGATTGGATATTAGGGAGTACTCGTTCTCACAGAGGACAATCAGTGAATTGAACAAATTATTTACAGACTGTGTAACTGCTAGCAGCGTGAATATGTTTAAAAATAAGGTTGACACATATCTCAGAAGGGCGGATTACACCTAGATAAAAAATGTTGGACCCTAGATAAGCCAATGGTTTCCTTGTCCACTTGCCATCTGGGCCTTTGGCTTGGATGGCAATCTTGTCAAATCTAGTTAAATCTCTTGAAATCCTTTACCTTAATAGTTAGATCGGATAACATGCGAAAGTGTGAATAGATTATCATTTGCCCGCCGAGTTTTGACCGGATCTGGTCAAAAATAACGTAGTAGTTTGACCCGATGATTTCTGGTCGTTGTAATTAATAGTATTTAATACTGTTGCAGGAGGAGATGAAGATGACCTACCAAAATACGTCCCTTTGTTGAAAGACCAAGAATACATCACGGATGCCTTTATTGGTGCGTATGAAATATCACATTATATGTTTGGTAATGGGCTGAATATTAAAACTGTCAGTAACTACAATTACCCCGTGACAGTACCAAGCACGGTCGTATGTTGCCATTGAACAAACCAATACTTTATATTCAATACCTTGTTTGATCAACATAGATTTGTTATTAATTTATATTTTTATTCCACTTTATGGAATCGTTTTATAGCATTGCTGCTGACAAGTTCAGTGTGAAACAAGTGTCTTCGCTTTTGCAGCCCATTTATCCAGCGCGAGCAGCAGTAGAGATTGGGTAGGCAACGATTCGCGCCGTTCAGCGACCAAAGTCGGCAAACAGTCCGGCTTAGACTCGTCTCGGTTGAAAACGCCGACGAATAGTAGGAATAGCCGCCGAAACTCTACGTCGACGCGGGCCAAGACGAAGCAGAAATCGAGGGATTAGCTACAGCAGAGATGTGTTACTTGGCGAGAAAAAGTCAGCTAGTTGATGCATGTTTGTTCACTAAATGCATATTTGCCAGTGGCATAATACACCGTAAAGTGCGCTGTTGGTAAAATAATATGCTTCCGTCTGAATGTTTGTATTAAAGTTTGTATGTGAGACGTACTGTGTTTGCTTTGTTCAGCCTTTTGCAAATAACCAAGACAAAAATAGCTTTACAAAACCTCCATGACGATCATGTTAATACACTTGAGATACAGGTTAACGAAATAATAGCAACTTTACTGAAAGGACAAATCTACTTTCACGTTGCTTTATCTGAACGTTTTGCTACAACCGATAGTTTATGTGTGGGTGGACACGATAGCATATGACATGACACTAGATGACAGCGCGGGTACAACTGTCTCCTCTAAAGCATAGCCAGCAAGTCGGTCGTTTCGGGAAACCTGATAACTTTGTTGGTTATTTTATGTTTGTGTAAAATTGGTCGGTCACCACAATGCTACGTTATACGTTTACTAAAGTTATTCCCATACTTCTCTGAATGAGCTCATTTACTTAAGTTATATACCCATGCTTCTCTGAATGAGCGCATTTACTTAAGTTATAACCATGCTTCTCTGAATGACATCATTTAAGCAGTCTTAAGTCTAGAAATATGCATCAAAGAATAAAAACATAACGAGTTATTTGATATTGGGAATGTGATGACTATGAGGTAGTTATAATAATATATTAAGACATGATATGACATTATTAATGAAATTAATAATTGTTTCATCGGTCGATTACTAACGTGATATTATCTAATGCAAATCAATAAACATTCGTCGTCGTCGTCGTGTAATAAGTGTGGTCATGTCCCTCAGCTGGAGTGGACTTATGACATGGAGGGCTGTAAAACGTTGTTTACCCTTCCTGAAGTTGACCATCAGTTACCCCTTGGAAGGCAGTGCGAGTATTCTCTGTCAAATGTTTGTTCTCCTTTTACACCATTTGGTGTTGAAAACAACGGGTTATCATTCTCCCATGCCAATAAACACATTAAAGTACCGCGTTGTATTTGGCTAACATTATCCTGTGTATTTTGTTATCGCAACAGGTTCTGATGACGGTGAAACCGGTGTTCTCAAGATAATTACGTCTAATTGTCTGAAGTGCATATGTGAGGTGGGTAGAAAATAAAGTAAGTGTGCGTAGAGTCGGTGCATACGGTCGGTGCATAGGGTCGGTACATAGGGTCGGTACAGAGGGTCGGTACATAGGATCGCTACATAGGGTCGGTACATAGGTTCGATACATAGGGTCGGTACATAGGGTCGATACATAAGGTCGGTACATAGGGTCGGCACATCCATTCTGTGCGCTTCATAGCATTCTGCATCTATACGCACAGATACACACGCAATGTTAAGGTTGGTCGTCTTCATTTTCACTTAAAATCGGCAATATTTGCAAATACACAATGTGTAATGAAGAAACTGTAGTAATCCGCCATGGTGGCTCCAAAAAGAACCTTATATGTACCACGCACATATTTTTTATTTAAATGCATTTTTCTCATTCGATATCTCATTTGCGTAAAATACATTATTTGCTTTTGCCGTTGGTACAAAATCATGTGAATTCTTAAATTTTAAATGTTACTTAACTGGGAACAATATCATAGTATTAAGTTAAATAAAAAGTATACTCACAATCCGGTTGATAACATTTGAAAATGACTCGCATGCATATGTGTATGTCTACGAAAATGCACGTATACTCATATATGAAGCAATCAATATTTGCATATAAGTGACATTATAGGGCAAACATTTGAGTCTTCCCAAACATGTGATTCTACGTGTGACTCGCATCTAAAACCAAATCAAGCCTCGTTGAGTGGTTTGAAGCTACAATACATATCCCGATAAAGTGGCATTGACTAGTCACATTGGATGGACAAAGAAACAAGACAACAAACACTAAAATGTCATATTATGACATATCTAGACGTGTTATGAATAGTGCCCACACACCCCCCATAAAATCAATCATAATCCATGTGATTAGCCGAGTCTTTCTTCGCTTCCCTTGAATCGGGCTCCGACCAATGTTCAACCGATGTGCTACACTCGTGAATGTGACACCACCTTAAAGTGGTGTAGGACGAACAGGGTGAAGACAACGTAAAAAATACGGACGTTAAGGTTGTGACAGAACTATATTAGTAACGCCATCTAGCGTATTAGCGCTATGCTGACCTTGACATTTCTGGGGCAGTGATGCCCCATGCACTGATTAAACTTGCTTTGGCATAACAATTAATGTACTCCCTGGCATTTGGTCCTATGCCGTCGTCGACTGCAATCTGTGAATGTGTAAAAGCTCAAACGTAATTTTTCGTTTTTCATGCACTCGAAAAAAGTTTGTGCCCCAAAGTTTGTACCAGCCCCCTCACATTGTTAATCGGGCACTGGTTATAAAATAGTCACCATGTGCCACACAGATCGAGGGGTGTGACAGTCAGATAGGACTGTGTCGAATGGACCTAGGGTCTTTGAGCTGCGGACCCTACCAGTTGAAGGACGTCTACTGGACTGATTGCGGCAAACCGGGATCAGGCAAGTCACTTCGTATCACGATACACGCTACAGCCTGCTTGTCTGAAACATCATATCACGATCTTCTTGTAATCACAACTATTGAGATGTACTTAGTCGACGTTTCAGCCACCGTCGGTAGCCTTCACCAGGAACTGAATTCCGGGACGATTAGTTCTTTTTCTGTTCGCCAGGTGGCACAGCAAGCAGGCCGTCCCATACTAAATCTCAATTGTTGTGATTTGTGATTAGAAGAAAATCGTTACTTTATTATTATCTACCAACCTGATGAACATTTTCTCGAAAGTATCATACGAATTACGTGAAAACGTATTATCAGGACTTATGTTTTAGTAGCTATGTCATGACGATGCTATGGTCATGTTTTTACCGGGCGTGCGCTCTTTGCTATCCACGGTGCCGGTTTCTGTATAAAAACCTCGAAAAAAAATGTAATACATTGTTAAATATTCTTCCGATTAGTTCCATTTGACAATAGTACAGTTCTTATTACCATATTTAAACATGTGTATTATTACAGTTCTTATTACAATATTTAAACATTTTATTTACTACAGTTCTTATTACCATATTTAAGCATCTGTAAAACTACAGTTCGTATTACCATATTTAAATTTATATTACCTGTAGAGAGTTTCGCCTCTCTTGTCAAGATGGCTTCCTCGGCATGAACGACCTCGCCGTAGAATGACGTCATCGTAGACGTGTGGACACCCGAGGGTTGATCGGGAGCTTGAGAAGTACGGGTTGGCCATAGTAATACGTCTCCACACAATCCTCAGACATCTGTTGGGACACCCAACAAAGTAGATCCGGAAGAACAGGGAGAACTAATGACAGGGAGATTGCTTAAGACCAGACTAGATAAACACAAGCAAAATGTGGAGAACGCGGCAAGAGAACAATACACGCGGAGTGGAAAGAAACAGTCGCAGTCCAACATCAACAAGTCCGCCCTCACAGACCACACAACTATCGAGAACCAACTAACAGACCGGGAGGGAGTACAAGCGGTAGACAGGAAGTCACACAGGAGGAGAAGACACGTGAAAGAAGCCACATGGATACGGAAGATAGAGGCAACGATCAACCGAGACGAAGGAACTACGAGCTTCCACACGTCTATGATGACGTCACTCTACCAGGACGTCTTTCTCCTCATGTTGAGGAAACCATCTTGGCGAAAGTTTCTATTGGGAATAAAACTGTTTGGATAAGATAATAATAACTATAGTGTTATGTTTGCACTCGTGTTTGGATAAGATAATAATAACTATAGTGTTATGTTTGCACTCGTGTTTGGATAAGATAATAATAACTATAGTGTTATGTTTGCACTCGTGTTTGGATAAGATAATAATAACTATAGTGTTATGTTTGCACTCGTGTTTGGATAAGATAATAATAACTATAGTGTTATGTTTGCACTCGTGTTTGGATAAGATAATAATAACTATAGTGTTATGTTTGCACTCGTGTTTGGATAAGATAATAATAACTATAGTGTTATGTTTGCACTCGTGTTTGCACACAGGAAAGCCACACGCAGATTGGGAATGTAATGAGTATCGTTAATTTCTCTCTGTGCAGACTACCAGTCGTGCACGAAGCAGAAGGCGTGTTCGGAGAAGTGCATGAAGGGTTACATGGACCGATACGGGGAGAGCTGCACCGGCAAGTCGAAATTGACCTGCTTGGAGTTCGGCCGCATCCACAATGGAGGTCCGAACGGCTGTAAAGCGACGTGGACCGTGGGATACGGTCAGAAGGTGACCAAGTGCTGCCAGAAAGCCGGGGGGTGCTAGGACAAAGTTGTGGTGCTGGATATCTGCAGAGGTGACATCGCCACCTACCGGGAAAATGAAAAGGGCGCGCATGTTAGCGCCCTCTGCTAGAATATGGAGACACTGGTTCTCACCTAGCGAGTTATGCTGTTTTGTGTGCAATAAAAAGAAGTATCGCTACAGTTGTGTTTGTTCTGCTGTTAGTATATTATGTACGTGGTTGAAAAAAACTTAGTGGTAACACTTCTTGCATATAAAGCTGTCTCTTAGCAATGTGGGATTGCGGCTTCAAAGCTAGTCAAACTGTCGGGTTAATTGTCAGAACTGTCGATTAACAATACAGAGCTAACAATATTCCACGTAAAACGTAACACTCACGCCTTATTTAGAGTATTACATACATGCATGGAGGCCATATTGAGGAGTTTGTGGCAGTGTTCTCAACCTCCCATCTCCCACCACTCCCACCACACCCATCTATTGTTGAGATCAACCTCCCACCTCCCACCAATGTTTAGGACCAACCTCCACCTCGCGCATCTTGCCACACGTCCGTCGATATTGTTAGAAGAAGATCAATAAGCTGAAGACAATTTGATGAGGTACACATGAGGTACACATGAGGTACACTTGCGCTGCTTCCAGAACTGAAATACCTTAGTTATGAAAAACGTCTAAAGGATTGTTTGACAACACGGCCACCAGGTGGACAAGAGGAGACCAAACGTACGTGTTTACGCAGATGATCGAACATACGATCACGACCCTGAATTAATATTTTGACACACACACACACACACACACACACACACACACACACACACACACACACACACACACACACACACACACACACACACACACACACACACACACACACACACACACACACACACACACACACACACACACACACACACACACACACACACACACACACACACACACACACACACACACACACACACACATTCTGCGTTAGAAATCGAGTAATGTATGCGATGTATTTGACTCCACGTTTTATTAACGCTTACACGCTCAACGATAGCACAATGATATTGCACATATATTTCAATGAACTCCTAATATACGGTAACAGAATTAACCAATATTTTAAGACATTGGTATCAATAGGTCTGCTTAAAAACTGTGCAGATATATATGAATTATTTTTGCTCGCACGACTGAGTGACACCATGTGGTTAAACCGTGCAGAAATGTGCTATTGAAAATAACGTTCTTTGAGCAGATACAAGGCAAACAACTTTGATAGGGGTCGGTTGAGAATACTTGATACATCCACAAATTGCCCAAACGTGGTACCATATGTTCTAGTAAACCAAATCAGAGATGTTGCAGACATATATAATTATTAAGATCACGACACTAAATCAATAGTTAGTCTGTTGCCGAATCACGAACTTGTGTGATCTTGTGGACGATCAAAATACTTAATTGGAGATCAGATAAATCACGTAATGTCAAAATGATATTATCGCGTGCGATGAATTTGGATGCACTGTACTTGGTCCTACATCGGCGATGGTTGAGCAATCAAACGGTTACCGTGACATGGTACGACCTGAACTCATTATTCGGCATGTTCCTATACAAAGCGAAGTTTATAGCAATGAATATGATGGTTTTGATTAATTATGGTCTTTTTTGGCTGGTATTGTGATTAAATAACGGATTGAGTCCAAAGCCTGCCACCCATACAATCTGTTAATCCAAACTGGGTATTTATTCAACGAAATCGTTAGCACCTGACACATGGTATAAAGAGAAACGTAGACAGTGTAAGATCCATACATCCGCTGCCTATTTTAGGGCAATATACAATATCCGTGTTTCTGTGGATATATAAGGTATATGTTGCAAATTCATTGAGTGGTTGTCTTTATCTCCGAAAAATTAGCCACATCACGCGCCTCGATTCGATGTCCTTTTCTAAATATGTAGCAATAACTCAATAATTGTACAAATGTTGTGTTAATATATCCTACCATAAAACTGATCACGTACATACAATGATGTCGAGCGTCCTCCGCCCGGTTTTCGAGACCGACTCAGCGCTGGCATTGTGATCGAATTGTTACGCAACCCGCCCGGCAGCAGATGGTGGTCGAGTGAAAAGAAACCATTCTTCGTTCGTGAGAACAAATTGATTTTCAACAACAGTCTGTAGTTGGTAGTCGAGGACGGCAATACGTATACACGTTTACAAATCCACGTCATTTGCTGCAAGCTCGTGGACAGATCGCTGTTCTGTGACGATCCTTTGACAATTGCGCCATCACTACATCGAGGGGAACCGCGTGGACATTTCGCAAGTTTGCAGTGACCAATAACTCAACATTATAATTAAGTTCGAACACTGTGGATTCTGGTTATACTGCCGTTAGTGGAGTTTATGCGTGGCCGTCACCGCAGCCGGTTCCAGTTGCATGAATTCGACGAGTTGACATCAATCTGACGATGCGTGAACGAAACTTGTTCGTGCTGCGCGTCTTGTTGGCGAGCTGTTTGTGCGGCGTCGGTCTCGGAAGCCACTTCAACTCGAACGTGTACAGCGAGCGACTGGTGGAAGTAGAGGGGGAGATGCTGGCCTTGTGCGACTTCATCCTGGATGAGGAGACTCGACTGCACAGCGGCGTCGATGTCCACAACTTCTCGTCCATTCAGTCGTGCGTAAAACGTGGATGTGCTTTTCACAGATGTGTTTTTGCATTATCAATATCACGACCAATGTTTTACAAAATTATCCCATTATTACAAAATGATCTCCATTGTTAGAACATTGTCTCCATTGTTATAACGTGGTCTTGATTCCTTTCGTTACACGCTCGAATTGTTACACAAACTTTACGGCCTAGGTTAGGAAATACTCAAATAATAATTTTCATTATCTTCATCCCCATCGCTTTTATAACTGTTGCGACTATCGTGATCAATGTGGTAACTATAATGATGACGATGAATTTGACGATGTTGATCATCATCATCTTCTTCTACATCATCGTCGTCATCGTCGTCTTCATCATTATCACTAGCATCGGTAACAACAACAACAAGTAGGTCTACTACTACTGATGCTGCTGCTGCTACTGCTACTGCTACTACTACTGCTACTGCTACTACTGCTACTGCTACTGCTACTGCTATTGCTACTGCTGCTACTGCTACTGTTACTGCTACTACTACTACTGCTACTGCTACTGCTACTGCTACTGCTACTGCTACTGCTACTGCTACTGCTGCTGCTACTGCTACTATTACTACTATTGCCACTATTACTACCACTGCAACTACAGTGACAACAACAACAGCAACATCATCATCACCACGGCTATCATTGTTTATTATTATCAATCAATGTTTATTATTATCATCATAATTATCAACGACCACGACGACAATATCAACATCTTCTTTTTCACTATCATCATCTAAATAACACATCCACAGTCGCAGCGGCTCGCTATTTCACCCAACAGTACGCGTTAAGGTCACACGACATTTATCTAGAATTGTTGTTTTTGTTTGTTTCTCTACTTGGTTAACAACACAACGCAAACATGTTTCTCTACTTGGTTAACAACACAACGCAAACATGTTCGGAAACAACTTTCGTTGACATTCGCCAGGTACCTGGTTGACTCGAGGCTTTTGCATGACACGATGACGCGTGACGTCAGTAGTGTGACGCAACATCCGGTGGCGCTGTACAGACTGCGGCGGAGATTGGGGACACAATGGCCGCCGGTATTGGACGTCATTAGTGAGACAGAGCTGATGAGGACTGTGCCAAGTAAGATTCTTCAGTGTCCACGTTAGTTCGTTGATATTGCTCTAAGGTAAAACTGCATGTAGCGACCACCATTTGGATTGAGAATTAAATGAAATTATGTACGTGCCTTTTGTAACTGGGGGAGTTGAGAATGCAACGGTAATGGACGTGAATATACCCCATATACCCCAAATACCCCACCTAAATACTGTTTGATTCCAGGTTTAACTGCTACATTGGCCAAGTTCCGTAAAATCCTAAAACACGAGGCGGACCTGGCCTCGGCCGTGACAGACCTGCTCCGGCTGCAGCGACTGTACAGTTTGCGCACCCATCACCTAACCGAGGGTCGGGTTCTCGACGCTTTCTCGGCGCCGCTGGACGAAGAGGAGATATTTGAGATCGGTCAAGCTTTGGTCGACCTGGACGAGAACCGACTGGCCATCGAGTGGCTGGAGGTGGGAGTCGGGCTGTGTAACCACAGTGACCACGGCGACAAAAAGACTCACTTCATGAACGTTATAGCAAGCTCGTACATGCGTGTGAGTTTCTTAGCCTACTCCTTCTAAAGTGCGCCCAAAACTATCAGCCACGCCGTTGTTAAGTCACACTGTCCTAGTGCCCTAATGTCCTAGTGTCCTAATGTGCCAGTGTCCCAGTGTCCTGGTCTCCATTCTCCACATTCACACAGAAAGACTGATGTAATTAATAATTATAGACCTCGGAATGAAACAGAGTCAAAGGCAAACGGAAACTTCGTCCGCACGACTCATTATATTGGCTCGATGCTGTATGAATCAATCAACGACTGTTTCAGATGAATCGATACGTCGAAGCGAAGGCGCTGTTCGAGACACTCGTTGAGAAAGGTACGCGAATCGCTCGAGCAACTGCACTGGTAACGTGGTGGACAAAATAGAAACACGAATACCAGAACAATGCAGTATAAAATTTTAATGCGGCCGCCCAGGTGACTGAGATAACGTGAGCTGATTAAAGGGGTGGCCGATTTACAAAGGCTGGTCAGATTTACAGATGTGGGGGAACAGACGGTGACATAGAGGCCGATTTCAAGGGGTGGACGTTTCAAAGGGGTTGCCGCTTTAAGGGGTGCTACTGTAATGCATTGTAATGCACAGCACCAATGTCATTGTGTATATTGCCATGTCATAATGTGCACACATGCATGGAACAATGTAAGACAATATAAGTTCACATATATCATTTAGGCACATCAAAACAATGTACGATAATGCGTCTAAATTAACAACAACACACGCTCAGGACAACAAACATTTCAATTGGACTGGTTTAATTAATTTTTTGATTGTATGCACCTTAGCTCATCAAGTTGCTTAATTCGTCGTACCACAACGGTTTTTTTTTTACTATTTTACGTTATTAACCTCACACAATTATTTTATTTTATACTAAGCTATGACTATTTGCTTATTTATTTATTTAATAACATGACCCTTTGGAAGGTAAAATTATCATTTTAAAAGTCCAAGTGAATAAACATAGTTTAATGCGTATTGTTGTTAGTATTATTGTTGTTGTCGTTATTATTGCTGCTATCTCTGTTATCGTTATTACCTTATCTTACCTTACCTTACATTACCTCACCTTACCTTACCTTACCTTACCTTACCTTACCTTACCTTACCTTACCTTACCTTACCTTACCTCACTTCACCTCACTTCACCTCACCTCACCTCACCTAACCTTACCTCACCTCACCTCACCTCACCTCA
Source organism: Lamellibrachia satsuma (assembly GCA_033239005.1). Taxonomy (NCBI): domain Eukaryota; kingdom Metazoa; phylum Annelida; class Polychaeta; order Sabellida; family Siboglinidae; genus Lamellibrachia; species Lamellibrachia satsuma. Next base: position 337,587 of record BSQZ01000005.1, read on the forward strand.
CTTTACCTTACCTCACCTCACCTCACCTCACCTCCACTCACATTACCTTACCTTACCTTACCTTACCTTATCTCACCTCACCTCACCTCACCTCACCTCACCTCACCTCACCTCACCTCACCTTACCTTACATATCCTCTTCGGGCCCCTCGGCCCACGAGGCTGCAGTGCTCCTTGTTCAGTTCGTTCTACCTTTAGCCACTTGTTTCGCATCAATCCATGTTTCCATCTCAGTTTTTGTCTTTCTTTTTCTACGGTTTTCCGCCAGGTTGTTTTTGGGGTGACCCGCTTTCCATTTCCCGTCCGGTGCCCATGTCAAAGCCGTCAGGCATGGCTGTCTTCTTTCTCTCCGAGGATGCACATGTCCGATCCAATTCCACCGTTATCGTTATTATCGTTGTCATTATTTTATTTACTGTACCACTCAACCAGCCCCGAACAACAGGGCCGCTCACAGTAGTTTGAAACTGCTGAACAGCAAACTGGCGCAGCAGAAGCAGCAGCCTCGAGCCGAGTCAGACATTCAGGAGACTTCGGAAATCAACGGCGACGAAGACTTTGAATTGTGGCAACATTTCTGCGAAGGACACGATTCCGTGGAACACGTACGTTTTACAGCTTACTCACGTCAATCACAGCACCGCCGTTGCAAAACCTTCAATGTCCACTAAACAGCAATCACTCCATGCACACACAACCCTGACTGTTTGACTCATTAGGAGTGTTGGCCAATATTCTACACAAGATAAGACATTCATATACCTTAAATAAAGCAGCGTTTACGAAGCGATGTGTGACGTGATTTTCTACGTAACAAGACAACCACGACACACGGGTTGCGGTCGTATAGTGACGTAACAGTCACGATAACACGGCAGTGCTGTATCGCCTCGTGTAATCAAGACTTTATGCAGTTGTGTCTAGCTTGTAGCCGCAGATGTGTGTGTACGAATAAGTTTCTGCGTCCTGATAACTCTAAGAACACACACGCAAACGCTGCCAAACAGCATCGATCAATATTAATTTATTAATTGGAAATACAATTACTGATAGACAAATGGCTAATCATTTTGTACTCGATATTCAAGTCGATATAATCGTTAAGAATCTGCGTGCTGCACTCGTTGATTCGACAGGGATCGAACCAGTCTTGCTCACATCCGCAGTTTTGTGAACTTCCTCAAACTGTGTCCCTAACGATGCATCTCATTTTCAGAAAGTCGAAGACGATACCCAACTATTATGTTACAAGAAATACCTGAACATTTCCGACGAGTACATCCGACTAGAGGAAGTGATGTTGAAACCGAGACTTGTCCTCGTCCACGACGTCTTCACTCACAGAGAAACAGATCTGATGATCAGAGAGGCCACAGCTGAAGTAAGTCTTCAACAACCGAGGGCGGGGAGGGACGGAGAGGCACGGAGAGGGACGGAGAGGGATGGAGACGGAGGAAGGGGGGGCATGGAGAGAGAGAGGGGGGGGAGAGGGGATAGATAGAGAGAGAGAGAGAGAGAGAGGAGATAGAGGAAATATAGAGGGAAATAGAGGGGACGGGAGAAAGAGGAAATGAGAAAGGGGTTAGAAGATAGAGAGACGGGGATAGAGGGTAGTGAGAGTCAGGGAAAAGGGAATGAAAAGGGAGAAAGAGAGGAGAGAGGGAGAGAGAGAGAGAGGGAGAGAGAAAGAGAGAGAGAGAGAGAGAGAGAGAGAGAGAGAGAGAGAGAGAGAGAGAGAGAGAGAGAGAGAGAGAGAGAGAGAGAGAGAGAGAGAGAGAGAGAGAGAGAGAGAGAGAGAGAGAGAGAGCGAGAGAGAGAGAGAGAGAGAGAGAGAGAGAGAGAGAGAGAGAGAGAGAGAGAGAGAGAGAGAGAGAGAGAGATGGGACATATAATGATTGAAAGCCATAGCTGAGGTAGGACATCAGCACAGACAGACAGAGCTGAGAAGACAGACAGATAGAAATGTTACGAATACTAGGTTGTACGTCAGCCCGCATGCTGGCAGAAATCTATCAATTTCAAAAGTCTAGTACCGTCCATGTGAAACAGCATGACTTCACAGCCAAAGTTTGATCAACGTCGTTAACGCATTCATGGAATTGTTACAGATGAGGCGATACATGGCTGTCTTTGAAGACCAGTATTGGAAGGCCAAGGCACGGTAAGTTAGGTTTCTTTCACTTGCTGATCTGAGCAACCATCGGTTTAATAAACCAGCTTTTAACAAATAAAAAAAAATTATTCATAATATTTTCCAACGCTTTTGTTATGCGTTTAAAGTCAGTCAACAGAATTACACGTTTTTTGAAAGTTGGCTTCTTCGGGGTCGTCTTTACGAGGATATATTTCAATATAAAACCAAACAAATCTAGTAACCTGGCCCCTTGAATTAACTGGACTCGCGCATGCACGCACGCGCGCACACACGAATGCACGTACCCATGCACGCACCCACACAAACCAACACACACCCACACTCAGACACACACGAACGCACGCACGCACGCACGCACAATATATATATATATATATATATATATATATATATATATATATATATATATATATATATATATATATATATATATATATATATATATAGCGTATGCATAGACTGACTCGATCAAACATCGCAATATGTTGCTGAACGTCTTCTTTTTCACAAAGCCCACATTGCCACTATGCCACATTGCCACTATGCCACATTGCCACTATGGCATGACATATACATATACTGTAGTTTGCGTGTGATGCACGACATCTCCCTTCGCCAGGACGGCCCTCCACTTGGACAATGTATGGACGGACGGATTGCTGTCTCGCTTACGGAATATCACCCTTCAGAAGGCAAACATCACTGAGGAGAGAATAATGGCGTGGATCGAGGTATGTCGGCCATTTCTCTATCGGTGCACGTTAACTAAATATGATAGCCTGACTCTTTGAGACAGAAAACTAATTTGGGAAGGTTTTTTGCTGCACATCCTTTTCAACGGTTGCACAAATTTTACAATGTTAATGACGAAATCGGTCGGTGAGTTCATTGTTACATTATTACATTGCTACATTATTACATTGTTACATTGTTACATTGTTACATTATTACATTGTTACATTATTACATTATTACAGTGACGCGAAAGGATCTCAGTTCGATTCCACAGATTTGAAACGCGGAGACAGACCAAGATCTGGGGCAGAAAACAAGTCGGGGTTAAGGATGAAGAAAATCTACTATATTTTGTTAAGAGAAAAAACTGCATAAGTCCGGCCACTGGAACAGAAGAACTGAGAGTACAGATGTACACAGATACAGATGTACACATATACAGATGTACACAGATACAGATGTACACAGATACAGATGTACAGGGCAGCAGGAGGTGTGGAAACCGAAGAGTTGGAAGAAAACTGGGATGGATTGAAAACATGAGTATTCAAAGACGGTGGACTCGAAGTGGTTAGAAATATTGCAAGACTCTGACAACGGCCTGATTGGGGTTATGGGTGTGCGGCATCATCACTAAATGCAGCTGTGTCTGCCAGAAAAAAAAATCAGCCGGTAGCAAATAGTCTACAATCGGTGTTCCTCTCACCGACATTTCCCAATTGTATTAGAACAGAACATGAGAGGATATATATATATATATATATATATATATATATATATATATATATATATATATATATATATATATATATATATATATATATATATATATATATATATATATATATATATATATATATATATATATATATATATATATATATTCCAGTCTCATATTCGTCTGAACTACAGTCACCGACCAACTCGTCTTTCGCATAGGCAACGCCTATTTATTCTATAAACTCTATAATAAATAAGCAAGAAGAAACAACCGCCTTTATTGCTGCAGGTATCGAATGCAGGACCGGGAACCCAGGGTGAACACATTGTCGTTGATAACGTAAACAACGTACGTATAAATATAATTCATTGCACCTATAAACCCATATATGGGTTCAACTACGGCTTTACCGCAGTAGACCATGTCCACTACCTCCCGACGCCTCTCACGCGCCTGACCAGGAAGCAGGTACCACACGCACAGACGTACACGTTGTGTGGTGGGGTGCGTGTGTGCGTGCGTGCGTGCGTACGTGCGTGTGTGCGTGCTGCGTTCGTGCATGCATGTTCAATACAGTAATTTTGCATGCAAAACAAATGTGCTTATTATTCCAGCATCCTACTATACTACCTTCCGAGCTGTGCGTGTGCGCGTGTGTGCGTGTGTGCGTGTGTGCGTGTGTACGTGTGTGCGTGTGTGCGTGTGTGCGTTTGTGCGTGTGTGCGTGTGCGCTTATGTGCGCGTGGTGCGTGCACGCGTGCGCGCGTTCGTGCGGGCGTGCGAGCGTGCTTCATGTCATAATTTTGCAAACTCATACTGTAACAAAAACATAAGCACCTTTACATTTTTTCAACCAAACATAACATATACTCGTTCATCAATCATTTTATTTGTCTAAAACATATAAACGAAACAAGCATCGTCCCATCGCCCCATCGCCCCATCGCCCCATCGTCCGATCGTCCACAAAGCGTACTTTGACACGCAGTTGGAAACAATTTGCATGATAATGTTTATTGCAATTCAACGTTTAACACAGCCCGAAGAATATTTCTCCTACGTCGCCTGTATTGTAATGTATAGTCCGTCACGTATATGCTTATTATGTTGTGTTATGACATGTTTGAATAACTTATTTGCTTTGCGACAAGTGCAGATGTAGTGGTCGTTGCCATAGTTTTTATATCGTCCACGACGTGTTTTGTAGATCAGAGATCACGGGAAGATTGTCCATTACTTGCTTTTTGTAAGTAAATCACGTCGACTGTAACAACCTACATAGCTGTAACAGCCTACATAACTGTAACAGCCTACATAACCGGCTCGTGCAAGATTTCGTACTAAACGTATAAAGTCTCGTTTAGACAAATTGCGTTACATTTATATCCTTAGTATATGTTGACAATAAAAATTATAGTATATATTTAAATTTAACAATAATAATAAAAGTTATTTTTGTATGAATATATAAAATAAATGTTCTGCTACTGCTACTGCCGCTGCCGCTGCCGCTGCCGCTGCCGCTGCCGCTGCCGCTGCCGCTGCTGCTGCTGCTGCTGCCGCTGCTGCTGCTACTGTTACTGCTATTATGAATAATAGTAATAATAACAGTAATACTAATGATGATACCTATTATAACAACAATAAGTTAAATGGTGGTAATAATAATAATAAAACAACAAATGATAATACTAATCATTATTATTATTATTCAGTCACTAAAATTGTAATTACCTCTGTAGCTTTAATTCCATTCTCATCCATAAATCCATGACACGGTTGAGTCTGTTCCAGCTGAATGACATCAGAGGAGGCGGCACTGTCGTGTTTCCGGAGGCGAAGTTGCGAATAAAACCAGTCAGAGTAGGTACTTTTCAATCTAAGGACACGCTGGTGTGAAAGTACCGCTTATAATGTACTTGTGCCAGGGATTCTGTCGTGGAGTTACCTATATGAATATACATACATGGTTATTTATATTTCTGATAACAAAATCCAAAGTTGTTTGATTGTATTTCACAAACATGCACGCAACACACTGCACACGCCATGCACTAACATCAGCGTGCGCCCACGCACAGCCTGCGCACCCGTTAAAAACAAAATAGAAAAAGTGATGAGATTGTATTAGTTGTGCCTTCCTTGGTGTTTATGAATGTGTTGATACACATGATAGTGTAAGGGGGGAACGTCAGTGTGGGGCGACACGCCCCATGTAACATGGGTACTTTTTCAACTATGGTCTTCAATTTATTCCGTAGGGGGCAGCACTTGTGTGGCAATACAATGGCGCTGAGGACGAGACACGACGACTGTTGGATCGTCATGTGCAGTGTCCTGTTCTACTCGGATCCCAATGGTGTAAGAACATTACATTTTGCACCGTAGTTACAATGTGTTAGTGGTGTAAGAACATAACATTTTGCCACCGTAGTTACAATGTGTTAGCATTTATAGTGGTGCATTTTATTATGATTTGCAGATCAATTCATGTCGACAATACCCAAATTATACAAGAACGCAGGTTTTCCCGAAAACGATCTTTCCAGCAGAAACCTATTAACCTACGAACACAGCATTAAAAAAGGCAATGTTTGGAAACGAAACTGAAACTTAATATAAACAAATTGTAATTTACGCAGACAATAGAAGCACTGTTATTTTTCGTCATGTTTTAATTGTTACACGTAACTATATACCACTCAACCTCAATAGCGGTAGCGGTAGCAGCATCTGTAGTGGCATCGGTAGTGGCATCGGTAGCGGCATCGGTAGTGGCATCGGTAACAGCATCGGTAGTGGCATCGGTAGTGGCATCGGTAGCGGCATCGGTAGTGGCATCGGTAGCGGTCATTGTTGTTGTTACTGTGAATCCTAAACAATATAGGAAATATTTTAACCAAGTTCTTATTAACTTAGTTATCTGACAAATGCATTTACGGTGTAAGCGGTTGTTGCTGATGGCAGCGGTCGCCTCGTCTGTTCCAGTGGGCAAAGCTGTGGTCGACTACACAAGTTGGCTGGACCGCGTGAGGCTGTAGACCCAAGAACCGCTACAGACCCTAGATGCAATAACACGCGAAGCAGCGACAGCTGATCGACTCGACTGTGGCAGGTGTATTTCTGTCGACATTCCGCCGAGGCAGCGGCAACGTGGTCGACTTCGCTCATAATTAAGTGGACTTTACGGTGCGTTAACACCTGTTTCCCTCGGCAATTACGCTCGGCCACGTTCGCGGGTTGCGTGGCTCAACGGGCGTGGTTTTTGGCCTCTGCTGAGACCTTGGCGGGTCATAAGTCTCTTTCCGATACAAATTTACTAAATTAAACGGTTTGAGTTGATATATCTACTAATGGTCCAAGTGTCCAAATAGGTATCAGTGTACACCCTCTAATGTTTAACAACATAATACAACTCTGACATATTTGAGTGAACAGTTTTCGTTAAGTGTTTGATAAACGTTTGGAATAGTGCGATGAGTTTGCAAACATGTGTTCCGATTAAATATTTCACTTCGAGAAAATCATTAATTGTTTTTGTTTTTGACACGTGTAAATTGGTTCAGTTTGTTTGCTCTCTTTGACGTGTGTGGAAGATATAAATAAGTTTATATATCGAACATCCAACCACATGGTAGGTTTGCTCTTTGGTTATTTATTTCGTTCAGTTGTGAACGTTTTGAAGACAACATATATTAGCCGTTTCTTAATATGTTCAAAAATACATTATCTTTCCGTTTGAAATAAAATAAGTAAGTTTTACGACATCTAAGGATCGCTTTGTGGCAATTATTCATAGACCAGTGAATCATCCAATAAAATAGTTGTCTATTCCCTTTAAGTATGACTCGTTATTCCGTGACACTCCAAGGGACGCCGTCTCGTTGCGTAAAGCAGAACTTTAATACCGGCATGACCGCAACATATATACGACGCCAAAGGCTACCGCACCGCACAACCAGGCACGCGACAACAGCTGCTGGCCGCCTTGGCATAAACACACTCTTCTATATATTTAATTCTCAAAATATCGCATCGCAACAGCATCGTTTATCTTCCCTGGCCTGATCTATTTGCAAAATTGAATATATATCTTGTACGGGGTCAGGTGCGTCTGACAACAGTGCGTGGTGCCGAGAATACTATGAACCACCTGCTTTCCATCTACAAACACCGACGATCTAGTTCCACGCAAATACGTATATACATACATATTTAGAACATACGTAGACGCAAGTGTAAATTGTTGCAAACAAACAGTATTTTGCATTTAGATAGTTTGCCTTAGTGACACTTAAAGGGAATGAACAACGATTTTCGTTTGACGATTGGTTGGTCTGTCAATGATTGCCATAAAGCGATTTTTAGATGTCGTAAAACTGACTTGTTTATTTAAGAATTATGAATTTTAGAACATATTGAGAAATGAATGCTCACGGTGATATTTTGCATGAATATTATCTTAACCAACCGATATTGTATAAATACAAGTATGTTCAGTGTCGCAATGACTATGAACAGTCGCTGCTCGAACTGAAAAAGAAATATGGCGTCGATCTGAAAGTGGGAAGATCTGTGTTTTACGGTATTTTTTCTCAAATTACGATTATATTTCTAATTTCCTATGGCAAATATGACATCATGCATATGTATTTTGAGATGGAAATGTTCATAGAATTGAGGCATTTAAATCACATGAAACCTCCAACTAATTGAGCGTCGGTTAAGCTCGCAGCACAGTAGCCGATATTTTGTCGCGACTGGCACGCCTCTAGTGGCGAATTTGGAATTAAGCAAACAGGGCAGCGCTCACACCACACGTGGCGGCGATGCGGAGAAGACGACAGAAGCTAGCTTTGTTCGTCTTGATTATGCTACGGAGCCTAAGGAGACGCAGAAAAGCAAGCAAAAAAAATCCTTCTGCCTATTGAAATCATCTAAAAATCCACAGTTATATTGTCAACGTGTTCTACTAACAAACTTGCCAATGTGCATGCTCAAATGCAGTTCTGTCAGATGATGTGATTTTTTTTAATTACACATATTTATAATTGCTGTGCCCTACATTCGTGTGTAACACACCAGGAAGTCTAACGGAGGCATGATCCCATTTGTCATCGTGGCCGTGGCACTGGGGGCCGCCATGTTTACAATGACGTTTGTGCGCGTGACTGCAATCACGCTTCCTATTGGTCACTAATCGCGCGAGCCCCGGCAATTTGTCGGAGTCCGCAGCCACTAGCCGACAAGGCCCGTCAGGACGTCCTGAGATCTAGCACTGTCAGATATTATCCGACAAGCCCCGATCTTGTCGGAATTGGCAGCACACTTGCCGACAACTGAAGATTATTTGTCCCCGACTAAAAATCGGCTAGTGTACTGCGGGCTTTAACAAATGAAAATCGTTGCACATTCAATTTACACTTATGCCGCATTTAACATTATCTTCCTCCAAAGTGTCTGTTTCGTCTTTGTTCATTCCAACTTAAGCCAAGAGCATTGTATCTTCAGCGAGAGGTGAGTGTGATCTTCTTACATGCTGCAATGCCCGGATGTGTCTTTGTCTCGCTCCTTCCAAAACTAGCTGGACGTCTCCATGGAATGTGTGACGGCGCTACATTACGACGCTACATTACGACGCTGGAGTGTGTACGGTATAACACGTTGAACCACGTCGGCTAGACCAGTGGTGAAGTGAGGAACTGGACATGTGTGGTGTGTTGGTACACACGGGTCAGCTGGTCAGCGTCAAAGCCACGGAAGACAGTTCCACAATCTGAACTGGACGTAGTGGCGCAGTGGAAGAGGGGAAATTAGTTCATGCAGCCATTAGTCAAAGTAGCCAAAATGCCCATCATCCCGACGTAAATGACTGTCACGATAACAATATTAAAAAAAACGTTATTACAACAATGTCCATCTATGCCTTGGTACTTGGCGATCAGTCCATATCTCTCGAAATTAGCGACGTTATACTGGCCGTTATAGTAACGTCTAGCGATGTCACGCAAGATTATGCCAGTCTATGTGGTAAGACTATGTTTTCACCTACACGTCCTGTCAGCCTCTTCACCAAGTGATATTAGCCCGGGGCACGCGCTCTAGATGTATTGTGTCCGCCTAATTAGCGTAGCCTTCTAATTGGTCTACACTTCTTCGATAGACATCACGTGACGGGTATCGATGAAGCCACGACTTCAACCTGTCATATGTAACAAACCAACATAAGAGTCGCTGTGGTTTGAATTCTACATAAATCGCACTGAGTCGAGATAACTTCGTCACTGCATTACAAACGTGACACTGCGTAATGTGACTTTAAATGAATATTCTACGCTGTGCATATGTTTGAGTCTTGGCTACCATTAAGAGAAGGACGAACGACATAACTTCGAACGAAGTATGAACCATCATATGCGCTAAAAATGTACCGAGGAGCGTCTAAATGCGCCACGAGTACGCGGCAGTCCGCTTTGTGCAGCGATCACTTATGTTTTCGCGTCTGCTGTTCCTGTTTTCGGCCGGCCCGACGCACGGAGACAGATCGGCCGGCGGCCACCGACGCCCACAGCGGCAACGATAGCGCGAACGATGTCCGACTTCTGGAGGTCGAGCCGAGCGCTTGAAGCCGCCGCCGGGGACAGAAACTGCGGTACGGTGCCTTGGTGTGTGTTCGCGCAGCATTTGCGGAAAAGTTCTCTTTGCGCTTCGTCGTCGTCGTCTTGAGCGTCTCCCTGGAGTATATGATGCGTACGCGAGTGTTCTGGTGGCCGATGGGGCCGGGCGGGTTGCTCCGTTGGGACGTCATGAAGGTGCAGCCGTGGAGGGCGCCGTCAGAACACGCCCTACAGATCGGAATTGTTGACGAGGTGAGTGGACGGCGGGTCGGCGAGTGCGGGGGTAAGGGTTTATATATATATATATATATATATATATATATATATATATATATATATATATATATATATATATATATATATATATATATATAAGCGTTCATATTAATAAAAAAACATTAATATGAACGCTTATGTATGCACGTTTACGCAAACCCACATTAAAATATGTTTTAGTATAAAAAGGTTGTCTGTATATTTAAAGCGCAAACACGTTTTGTCTACAGCATATAAATAATAAATAAAACACTCTCACCGCTGTTATTTATTGTACTCAGTCACATTTGGTCAGACAATTGGTTGTACTTAGATGTCATTCTATAAAGTTCTCAAGAAGCGAGTGAGTGCTCATAATGAGTGTGAGTGAGTGCTCATAATGAGTGTGAGTGAGTGTTCTTAATGAGTGCGAGAGAGTGCTCATAATGAGTGTGAGTAAGTGCTCATAATGAGTGTGAGTGAGTGCTCATAATGAGTGTCAGTGAGTGCTCATAATGAGTGCGAGTGAGTGCTCATAATGAGCGTGAGTGAATGCTCACAATGAGTGTCAGTGAGTGTTCATAATGAGTGTGAGTTAGTGCTCATAATGAGCGTGAGTGAGTGCTCCTAATGAGTTTGAGTGAGTGCTCATAATGAGCGTGCGTGAGTGCTCATTAGGAGTTTGAGTGAGTGCTCATTATGAGTTTGAGAGAGTGCTCATAATGAGTGTGAGTGAGTGCTCATAATGAGTGTGAGTGAGTGCTCACAATGAGCGTGAGTGAGTGCTCATAATGAATGTGAGTGAGTGCTCATAATGAGTGTGAGTGAGTGCTCATAATGCGTGCGAGTGAGTGCTCATAATGAGTGTGCGTGAGTGCTCATAATGAGTGTGAGTGAGTGCTCATAACGAGTGTGAGTGAGTGCTCATAATGAGTGTGAGTGAGTGCTCATAATGAGTGTGAGTGAGTGCTCATAATGAGTGTGAGTGAGTGCTCATAACGAGTGCGAGTGAGTGCTCATAACGAGTGTGAGTGAGTGCTCATAATGAGTGTGAGTGCTCATAATGAGTGTGAGTGCTCAAAATGAGTGTGAGTGAGTGCTCATAATGAGTGTGAGTGAGTGCTCATAATGAGTGTGAGTGAGTGCTCATAATGAGTGTGAGTGCTCATAACGAGTGTGAGTGAGTGCTCATAACGAGTGTGAGTGAGTGCTCATAATGAGTGTGAGTGAGTGCTCATAATGAGTGCGAGTGAGTGCTCATAATGAGTGCGAGTGAATGCTCATAATGAGTGTGAGTGAGTGCTCATAACGAGTGTGAGTGAGTGCTCATAATGAGTGTGAGTGAGTGCTCATAATGAGTGTGAGTGCTCATAATGAGTGTGAGTGCTCATAATGAGTGTGAGTGAGTGCTCATAATGAGTGTGAGTGAGTGCTCATAATGAGTGTGAGTGAGTGCTCATAAGAGTGCGAGTGAGTGCTCATAACGAGTGCGAGTGAGTGCTCATAACGAGTGCGAATGAGTGCTCATAATGAGTGCGAGTGAGTGCTCATAATGAGTGTGAGTGCTCATAACGAGTGTGAGTGAGTGCTCATAACGAGTGTGAGTGAGTGCTCATAATGAGTGTGAGTGAGTGCTCATAATGAGTGTGAGTGAGTGCTCATAATGAGTGTGAGTGAGTGCTCATAATGAGTGTGAGTGAGTGCTCATAACGAGTGCGAGTGAGTGCTCATAACGAGTGCGAGTGAGTGCTCATAACGAGTGCGAGTGAGTGCTCATAATGAGTGCGAGTGAGTGCTCATAATGAGTGTGAGTGAGTGCTCATAATGAGTGCGAGTGAGTGCTCATAATGAGTGCGAGTGAGTGCTCATAACGAGTGCGAGTGAGTGCTCTTAACGAGTGCGAGTGAGTGCTCATAACGAGTGTGAGTGAGTGCTCATAATGAATGTGAGTGAGTGCTCATAATGAGTGTGAGTGAGTGCTCATAATGAGTGTGAGTGAGTGCTCATAATGAGTGTGAGTGCTCATAATGAGTGTGAGTGCTCATAACGAGTGTGAGTGAGTGCTCATAATGAGTGTGAGTGAGTGCTCATAATGAGTGTGAGTGAGTGCGCCATCTCGGCGCAATATCCTAGCAGGACTTAGAAGCACAACAATAGACGTCCTATCTGCGTTGGTAGACACTCGTTGGTAGACACTCGATGGTAGACACTCGTTGGTAGACACTCGTTGGTAGACACTCGTTGGTAGACACTCATTGGGAGACACTCGTTGGTAGACACTCGTTGGTAGACACTCCTAGACAGCAGTCGTACCTGTTCCCATGCTAAGTTTTGCTGGCACTGTCATCCAGTGAACTGCGTGTGGTGTACCGCCAATGTTTGATTCGATTGATGAACTTCACGACTGGTGGCTTCATTTCAAAACTACTGCACTCATGCCAGGAATCTGGGCTATCTGAGTTGCGGGAAAACACTTCTTTGATTTTTAAGACTCGCGCATTGGTGCAACACTCGTAATGGAAATTGGCTGTAATAGTTTAGTTATACGACAACTCAATTGTACAAAGGCGCTAGAAATGTTCCTGAGACATCAACGAAGAGCCTGTAATGGCGAACCAACTTTGTAGTCGGTGTTGAACGACCCATTTTGAGCTGGTCTTGGCTCCTGGACTAAGTTTTCTTTATACTGAATATAGACCTACTCTGGTAGATACGGTCACATTCAATCCACTACAGATCATCTCGACTTCCTCAACCAGCGTCCGATGGTTCTACCTCCTAGGAGCGTCTTTGTGTGGTACTGGGACAAGCCCATTTGGCCCACAACGGTAATAAACGGCTCAATAACGGCTCAAAACGGTCACAACGGTAATAATCGGCTCAATAACGGCTCACAACAGTCACAACGGTAATAACCGGGTCAATAACGGTTCACAACAGTCACAACGGTAATAATCGGCTCAATAACGGCTCACAACGGTCACAAGGTAATAATCGGCTAAATAATGGCTCACAACAGTCACAACGGTAATAATTGGCTCAATAACGGCTCACAACAGTCACAACGGTAATAATCATAACCCAAACACTCAACACAAGCCTTTCACACAGTCATTCATTGCAACATCCTTGGTACATCTATATTGACATAAGTATACAGGCAATTTCTACTCGGCAATGACGTACCTCAAGTGACGTCATACATCACGTAAAACACACCGTGCTTGTCTTACGTTAACCCATTGTTATTTGTTCCGTTCTTACCTGATGTCGATGACGAGTTCTCTGTGTTGTACTTAGAAAAGTCACCGAAATGGATTACGCGGCGACCAAAACTAGATCTGGCCTACTTGGAGCACAGTTATTGATAAGAACCGGTGTGCACGTCATGTATGGTTTTTTTTTTTATTAATTCGGTAACCGGTGTACCAAACGTCAGAATTGTTACACAGATAATTCACGATGTGTTCCATATTGAGCACTCCATCTAATCATGCGCGTTTGCGTGAGAACAGCACGTGCAGCGTGATTGAGTTATCGCAACCATCGATACATCATTACAATGATGTCGTCAACCGGCCTATTGATTTAATTTCGTCTGGGCCAGGCCACACAGCGAATTCAGTGAACCAAACGTTTTGAACACGAAGCCAACCGCGTATGTCAGGCCTCTAAGCCACGCAAAGCAGGTGAAACAGCCAGCCAAGTTCAAGAAATGTTCGCTGCTGACCTTATTTACTTGACTTAAACGAAAACAAATAGAGCATATTGGATCCTCGCCGTCATCCGGGAAGTGGCACCCCTACATTTTGTTCTATTCACTGCATGCCCCGGGAGCCCAGTATAATTTCTGATCTGGTCAGTCTGGCCTTCATCTCTTCCGCTGTCCGTTAAAATCTTGTTTGTATGCCTGCCTGCTATGTCTTCGCATAAGGAAAACGTGCACACACCTTTGTAGTGTTATGCGTTTGATGGCATCTGTGACGGCTTCTGATGTTGATATTTTGTAATTTGTCTTCCCTGGCGACACGTCTCAAATGCCTCAAGAGATCGTAGCGTCCACGCCTCCGCACAATAAATTGCTACTGGCAGTACAAGGGCCTCGTGTTCTCTGGCTTTCAGTTTTCTTGAGATGGCTCTGTTAGAGAATATGCCATTTCCGAGTTTACCCAAGGATGCCGTTGCTACGGCTATACACCGACTAGCATTTCTCTCAGTAGACGTCGCTAGAAACAGAATTGTCGAGTTCTTCGCCTACCAGAACTGTTCGCTTGTCCGATGAAATGATGCCTTCGAATGAACGCTTCTGATAGAATATTCGACATTTCAGCGATATGTGCGGTGTCAAATGCATTACTGTACATAAAATGCCTTAGTCAATATAACAGCCTTTGTGAAATGTTGTATCGATAATTGAATCGATAAATGATCGCTGAATCTGCCGCAATGGTAAATCGCATTAATAAAATATGGTTAAGTTATATCAGACTTGTATCGTTGTATCCATGTTTATACACCCTATATATATCATATAGTGAGACAATAATCACAAAAGATATTTTATAGAAACTGGACAGCTGTTAAACTGCCGTTCACTGATATGTGTTTGTAGCGTTTGTTTGATTCTTAAATCATGATTTTGCAGTATTGTTAAATGCATGGGTTTAAATTTGCGAAACAGCCATCATTGTGAAACAGTGGCAAACTTTGGCAAACAAAATATTTGTACCATCCTGAAATTCCGAGCGTACATCCCCATCTCCCGGGGGAATTTCGAAATTTCCAATGTACGAAACATCTCCATGGGCCCCGAGCACGCTAACAACATTTTAACTCCAGACATGGGACCCCGGCGGAGTTGTGACGGAACAAACAAATAAACGCAGTCACGAACTGTTTTATAGAATACGTACTGCATACTCGACCCGAACTCCCCGTCGATACAAATGTTAATTACGTTAATGCGTCAGATGAAAGATTTACATTTGACAATTTAGTAATTCGATATGTGTTTGTTGTATCGTGTCGGTCCGTGTGGGATTGTATCAGCAAAGCCGAATAAATGGCATAAATAAATAATGACCCTTATGTCAATCGTATTATCGCGACGTCATTTCTGTTGTGCTGCCAAATATAAATACTGCAACTAATAATGTTTATTTTCCAACGTAGAATACAGAAAACGCATATGGTGAATAAACAAATGGTGAATAAACAAATGTATGATGTTAGAAAAACCGGTATGTAGCTACAACATATATGTATGCAATTAGAACAAATATGTATGTAGCTACAACATATATATGTGTGTGTGTGTGCGTGCGTGCGTGCGTGCGTGCGTGCGTGCGTGCGTGCGTGTGTATGTGTGTACATAGTACATAAAAACTATATTACATAAAAAGGTTGTCTGTATATTAAAAGCGCAAACACATTTTGTCTACCGCATATAAATAAAAAAAAAACACCCTCACAACTGTTATTTATTGTACTCAGTCATTAGACATTTGGTCAGAAAATTGGTCGTAATGAGATATCATTCTGTAACGTTCTCAAGAAGCGAGCCATCAGCATGATTATCGCTTCCGGCATAAGTGCAATTAATCGCTACAAAGTGATTATGAGCGACCTTTCCTCAACGTTCGCCATTTCTGAACAAAGGTGATGAAATTGCTGGCATGCATGTATTAATGCAATATGTACTTGTGCGCTGTGCGACAATTGCGATGGCATTTGTAATGTTCTCCATCAGGGAATTGGTAAACAAGGTTCGCCTGCCCAGTGACCGGGAATCTGGTTTCCGGGGCCGCGCCTACAGGTGTGCAATAGTTTCTCACGCTGAAAGGTGGGGGAGGGAGAATATCCCCAGGTTGCCCCAGTGCCTGATTAACGATGGGACCAGTAGTACATTCGTACCAGCCCCCCTCCTCGCCTCCCCCTCGCCCCCCCATCCTCGGCCCCCCCCCTCCTCGCCCCCCCCATTAGTGCATTAGTGACTGTTCTGTAATAATCTGTGGCGTAATAATTGTGTACGAACTATTGTTCTTGTAACAATGGACGCAGTAAAAAACATTAATATTGTATTTCGACACCATGTTGTTGAGACCGGATGTTGTTGATGATAGATAGACAGACATACATACATACATACATACATACATACGTACGTACGTACGTACGTACGTACGTACGTACGTACGTACGTACCTACGTACGTACATACATGCATACATACATGCATGCATACATACATACATACATACATACATACATACATACATACATACATACAGACAGACAGACAGACAGCAAGCAACAAACTACGGATTTACTAATGAATATCCAATTATATGGCATTAATTATCTCGCTTCGTAACCAGATGCATTATCAACACGATATTATCAACACGATATTATCAACACGATATAACATTCAATATCGCACTGATTTCGTGTCGAATACCTTTCGCGTTGCATTTTCTGCCGCCACTTTGAATAACGCAATTTAGAAATCCGACGATAACATAGGGATTACCGATAAAAGGCATCACTCAATGTCATAGTCATTTTTTTTTTGGTTCCTCCGCCATGTTGCCCGGTTACGAGCCTCGACTGAATAACGCAATTCAGAGCAGCAAAGTAAGCGTTCAATGCAAATACGACTACTATGGCATTACTTACGCGACGCACAGAGACGCCGACTTCGCTGAAGGCGCGGCTGTCGCATTGTAAATAGGGAAGCAAGTTTTTTTCAAAGGAAAACCTCACAGCGACGATGGATTGTTCGCTGTTGGTTTCTATGCGATCGCACGTATGTTGTGTCGTTTAATCACGCTTACACTCCAGTCGTTGCTTTATAGCCCGAGTTATTAGCCGGCGGTTGAGAAACAAATCGATGCGATCGCCATGTTAATGCGGCACACCGTCGGTCTCATACCTCCAGGCCGTTGCTCTTTTACGCTCCCGACGGGCGTGCGTTTGTCTACACGCGCCCTATTATCGACCGCGGGATGAACCGCTCTGTGTTCTACTACGTACGTCACATTTTATTTGTTCCCACGAGGCGGTTGGCACCCGATTTAATCCCGCGTGTTTCCGCTGATGAACGCTGATCTGTGCTCGTGGAGAGAGTTGATACCGAGGCTGGGTCGTGTTTAACATACCGGATTCGTGTCCCAACTCGTGCCCAAGGGGGTGAATTTTTCGTCGTTAAATGCCTACGTGAATTCCCCATACGAATTACACATTTTATAGTGCAGAAACGAAGAGTGTTGACTAATTCCAAACGTTCATACTAAGCATACGTTTCTCATTCCAAAGCGATTCCTTCCATGCAATGTACGTTTTACTGAATCGAAGACATGTCCCGCCTTACAAAGTGCTTTGTATTCATCCATTTGCATTATTTCTCTCAACGTACACTCTACTAATCGAAAGTTATGTACCACTATCCATCACTACGACGTACATTTGACTAATTCCAAAGCTACTCAAACCCACAACGTCTACAGTAGCACTAATCCTATCAAATTATGTTTGTCCTTTAAGAACTATGTTGGTGTGTAATGTTCTAATTTTAATTGGTGTCTATCCAATTCCACCATCTCTTTCAAAAAACTATTGTCTTCTGTTCTAGCTTTATATAGTTTTTTAATATTTTGATACAGTCCAACTTAAATCTGTCACCACGACGTTAGTAAATAAAACCTGATTACTTTCATTTTATAACAAAGTAAATTCCAGTTTTAATAATTTTCAGTGTTGTAAACATGCACCATTTTACGGAATGGTGTTCTAGAAACCCTACTTTGACGTGAATGTCTTTAACCCGTGTTTGTCTTTGCGAACGAACGTTAACGCTTCGACAGTCACACACGCAATGACCGTCTCAATCTTCCGGTCATTAATTCGCCGTTGACAACTGATTCGGACGGGCGCCGCCTGACCAGTGTGGTCAAACACCAAAGAAACTCAATAATACCTGTCGTTTGTGACAGAATCGATGCAAGACGGCCATCTGTACACATGCAGGTTGTTTTCTCCGTCAATACAGTATCTCCGTGGCGCGCTGGCCCGGCAACGGTTGTCTGACTTCACGCCTGGCTGCGTCGTCTCCAGCCGTCTCAGCCGTTGCGTGGCTAAACTCGATGCAGACCCGGCGTCATTTGGGGGCCGTC
The DNA here is from genome assembly GCA_033239005.1 of Lamellibrachia satsuma. Lineage (NCBI taxonomy): Eukaryota > Metazoa > Annelida > Polychaeta > Sabellida > Siboglinidae > Lamellibrachia > Lamellibrachia satsuma. The sequence continues at coordinate 356,244 of BSQZ01000005.1, forward strand.
AACGAAACATTGCTTTTTCAGCACTGGTCAAAACATGATCAGTTATAGGAAAATAAGTTCTTGTTAATGTGCAATATCGGCCGTGTTCCTCACGTTGTGCAATATTGCTTGATGTCTACGTGATCGCAATAATGTTTTATTCAATTATTCATGTTATTCTTGATGCGTCGTTTACACCCACAAAATATGTTAACAGTGATGTCTGCCAAACTGTCTACGAGACTGGTTGTGTGGTTGTGTGGTTATGTGGTTCTGTGGTTCTATGGTTGTGTGGTTGTGTGGTTGTGTGTCTGTATGTTTGTTTTCTGTATCTATGTATGTACAGCAGCGGATCCAGGGGGTCTTAGGGGTCTCAAGACCCCCAAGCCATGGAGGGGGTTCTTAGACCCCCTGTTTCCGTGGCAAATATTACGGTAAAGGAACACGTATATAGGCTTACATCGGAACTAGCGTCAATGTAAAGACTGAAGTATTAGCATCCGGCTAATATTAACCCTTATGTAAGTAGAACGACAAGTGTGTCCCCCCCCCCCCCCGGTTCGTAAGTAGAATGACATATGACTACGACTGACTGAGACCCCCCCCCCGCCGCCAACAAGCCTAGATCCGCCCCTGATGTAGGTATGTCTGTATTTCTTTAAATATGTTTGACAATATGTCTGTGAATGTATCCGTCCGTCTCTTCGTCTGCATCCGTGCTGTCACACACGTCAGGGCCTATATTCCATTGAATGTTTCGTCAGTATTTATTGCATTTGATTGGCGAAGGTAATTTCACTTTCATAGCGCTGGGCAGCTCACGATTTGTATGTACAGAACATAAAGACGAATGCATCTAGCGGATACGCGCAATACGCGTCGCAAGCGACGACGATTTAAGCCGTTTGTTGTTGATCTGCAGTAACGCGCACACGATACAAATTCTGTTGCACGGCTGCGACCAGAACACGCCACATAGCGGCAACTGAAAAACATTCGTTCGCCACATAGCGGCGATTATTTTTTTTATTTACTCTGCTCAGTCAGTTGCTAAGCTCACTTCTTGTATATGCTGATTTGTGAATTAGTTACGTAATTGCCGCTGGCGCTGCCGTGTTTGGACTTGTGTCATCTAAATGCTGATTGGTTGAACGAACTGACAACTAGATGCATAAATCTATGTTGCGCGAGTTTTTCAAAGCGATTTTAGACTGTTGATATTATTGTCTCCAATTAAAAAAAAATTGTTTAGCTTGCGACGAAAATCGCTCTCTCCGTCGCCAGCACACGGAGGAGATTTCGGCAATATCATGAGATCAAAGTCGCTTGCTATCTAAGTTGCCAGTGTGCACTAAGCATTCGATACGGTGCCTTGGATGCTACGCAGTTTTGACACCTTGCGTGACACCCGTACTTTTCGAAACACAAAGACCATCCAGACGAAATGGCCTGTCATTTATACGTAGCATTTTCGGCAGTATTCGCCCAACCAACGTAACTTCGCTTGCTGATGATCAACTGCGACGTTTGAACTGCACGCGTTGATGCGTCATGAATCATTCCTCGGAAATATATCGAGGACGGCACACAGTTATCGGCCGTTGCTCCTGCATGCTGGACGTGCATACGTTACTCGTGAGTTACGGTTCGTTGTCGCGACGGGACGCTCTCAGCATACGAAAACAGCCAGAGCAGATCCACTCTAAATATAACCATTAATCGGTGATCAATGAACGCCGTCTCTAAATGGAACGTCTCGCCACCGATGATATCGCCAGCAAAACGTATTACCGCAATTATATTATACTAGGCTAGTCGCCGACTAATGGGATTAGTTGTTGCCTCCCATTAATGCGTGTTGTCGGTCATGTTCTCGTTCGGACGGTTCGTGCAGTCGAATTACTGCGGCGGTCCATGCCTCTCACGCAAAAACTCCCGCTCGTTAGAGAGTTGTGTTACGCGGCATTACCGTTCTCTGTTGTCCTTGGGGAGGTCGGCTCGTCGAGACGGCGTTTGCAACAGATGGTCGCCACGGTGCGGCACTGCAAGCGGTTGCAAAGAAACGAGCGCCCCGTTGACTTCGAGCACGACCTGTTGAAAACCAATTTGGATTGCAGAAAAATAACAGCCACAGCAATTAGTTCACCCGGCTCTATAAATGAGTATCTGGCCATAGACAGTGGTGAATATATGAACAAAATTAATAGTCTTCGCGCCGTGATTGCAGCGTGGTCGTGTGCTTCCCAGATAAGTCGAGTTGGCATTGGAATGAACAGGTCTGACAGGGGGTGAACTGCAAAGTGCTTTGGCCGTTCCAAGGACTGGATACCGCGCTATATAAGAACGTACATTTATCATATGTTGTCACCGTGCGCTATCCCCACTTCTCCTATTCCCATTTCTCCTACTGATGTTATTTATCATATGTTGTCACCGTGCGCTATCCCCACTTCGCCTATTCCCATTTCTCCTACTGATGTTATTTATCATATGTTGTCACCGTGCGCTATCCCCACTTCGCCTATTCCCATTTCTCCTACTGATGTTATTTATCATATGTTGTCACCGTGCGCTATCCCCACTTCGCCTACTCCCATTTCTCCTACTGATGTTATTTATCATATGTTGTCACCGTGCGCTATCCCCACTTCGCCTATTCCCATTTCTCCTACTGATGTTATTCCCACTTTTCATAGTCTGTATGAACATAGGTAGCTTGTGTACCAGGGCGACCACCGGAGATAGTTTTAATATTGCGATAGTATCGCGATAGCTGTATAGATAATAACCATTGCAATAGTTTCATAACTATCGCGATAGTACTGCAATAGTAGGCCTATCGCGGAATAGCGAAGAGCCAGAAAAAAATCCCAAACTGTAGTTGATGGGCAGCGCTGTCGCGTAGCTTTGGAGGTTGTTGATTAAAAATGCTGAATCCGTGAATGACGCGCCTGTAATCGACGATTGTTGATGATCGATAAATAAATAAAAATTCCAGTATAGTTTAAAAACATGTATTTTATATTATTGCAATGACACAATAGTCCTGCTGAATTGTTTTGTCAACTTTCGTTAACATCGACAGTTCAGTGCACTACCGACGATGAGTATCAATAGTCAAATTTGCTATCGATAGTATTGCATCGTCACATCGCCTATCGCAATGCATCGATAGTTTGATGCATCGTTACACTTATAGTATGTACCCGGGTAGCTCGCCCACTTTGGTGTTAGCATTTAATACTGAGTTGAATTATTTTAACATTTCAGTGACTTTTTTAAAATAAAATTTGGACCTGTTTTCTGTATGTATGTGTCCAGACAATCTGGTTTTAACCGGTTGCAGTATATATGGTATTTTGCCGTTAAAACATATTTATGCACTATGCTTAGAACTGGGCCTTTCCATTTATATCCAGTTGAAATTCATGTCAGTGTCAACACTGGGTGGAATAAACACAGTGTTTTATCGGTGTAAACATAAGAATAGTAATGTAGAAAAACAACAGCTTTGTAAGCAGTATTATCAAGCTAATAACGTAAGATATGACATTGTTTTTGTTTGCAGCAAATGCGTGTACAGACATGTCATTCAGAGCGTGACAACATTGCATTTTACCCACGTAGTGCGCGTGTCCACGACCCCCGCGATGCGTCGCTGTTCGACAATCAGAAAACGTTTTCCGCTTTTTAATTAAAAGGCAAGGAACCATGAGCGCTTTGAAACCATAATCATTTTGTGGCGCTGCGCACTCTGCACCAGGCGCAGACATTTTGCTGAACTTACGCGCCAACGACTGTAACTATTATTATATGAGTTTTGTGAAGCACGGGGCCGGGTCCGCAAATGGTTCACGTTCTACGTTGTATTTATCCACGTCACACGTTCACACGTCCGATTGATCCGATCCACTGTCAGCGCCCCAGGGCCTCGATATTGTGAGAATAAAGGTCATGTCGTTCACATAAAACTGGGTTGTAGTAGTAGTAGCTATTGATTATTTCTGGTGTCAACTGAACGGAATCTTCCCGTTATAGCTACTTTTTATTCACGCTCATTAAGTTTGACAGTAAAACTAGTCCCGTTGCAGCTACGGGAGCAGCTACGGGAACAGCTACGGAAGCAGCTACGGGAGCAGCTACGGAAGCAGCTACGGGAGCAGCTACGGAAGCAGCTACGGAAGCAGCTACGGGAGCAGCTACGGGAACAGCTACGGAAGCAGCTACGGGAGCAGCTACGGGAGCAGCAAAAGGAGCAGTAACTATTTCAGGTTGCGTTGAAACATTTAGACAACCAACATGGCCGGTGATTTCATGGAGTGGTGAGAATGTCCACCCTCCTGACGTAGCCCAATGCGAGGCAGTGAAGGCCATCGCTACTATGAGAAAACACGCCCGTGAAGAGCCCCTCATCCAACCGAATGCCGAGGCTACAAAACTGACGTCCAGTGGTCTTTTATGACAACCATTTCACGGTTCCACTCAGTGAAACATGGTCTAATGATAATCAAATGCATTTGTTGAATCTGCCCAGAGAACGAGAACATATTGTATTTTACACTGAATGCAATTAATGTACAAATAATGTATTCGTCGTAATCAAACTGCAGTGTACGTGTGTTTTATGTTACGTATTCCATTTCAGATAAATCATTCTCCGTTGGTCCAAGAATATAATCTAGAAAGTAGCTATAACGAGACTCGTTTTAATACCTGATTAATTGTTCCTCTCACCGGTAGCTGTAATGGGAATTGCTTAGCTATAAAGGGAAGTAGCCATAATGGGCCTAAACCATTTAAACAGCTCTCACTTGTTGTCACGTTGGTGCGTGCGTGCGTGCGTGCGTGTGTGCGTGCGTGAACTACGAGTGTGGACACCGTGGAAGCGCCCAGCACTACGAGTGTGGACACCGTGGATATACCGAGCACTGTGACCGCGACGACCTGTCCGTGACTGCCTGTCAGCCGCCGCCCGGATGTATCGATCGGGCCGAGCACGGCCGTTCTTCTCCAGCCGGCACACGGCGGCTCACTCCGTCTCGTAAGTTTGGTTCGTACGACTTCAGTCTTCTCCCTGGCCGGTGTCTGAAGCGCTCGCTCCAAGTGGTTCAAGTCTCCAAGGACTGGCCATAGCTGACGATACAGCAATCCGAGGCATCCTGTGTAGACAAATGACATTGTTCAATCGAGGAACATAATAAAGTCAGCGGTAATAGTTTGCCGCGCGGTAGACACACTGCAGCGTGCGTCATACGTACGACAAGCGGCGGGCGAGGCCTTGCTTCCAGTTGGCCGGCTAGCGTTGGTCTGGGTGGTGCGAAATATTTGTGTTGTTTCACGGACCAGAAACAGACTCACGCAGCCTCCTCGTAGGAGGCTGAACACGCCATGAATTCCGGTGCGGCGTCGATAGAGAAGACTTCTTGGCGGGCGCCGAAAGATGAAGTGCTCCAAATTCGCAGGGATAAAACGGAGGTAAGTGCAACATATAGCTTTGTCCGGGCAACCAGAGCATGCTAGACATTGTACCATTCACACACACGCACACATACATAGACATTTTTCTTTCAATGTTAGCGTTGTTTTCGTTCCTCGTTTTGTTATAGCAAAATGAGTCAGCATTCACTGGTGTGTTTTTCAACTAGCAGACATGTTGACAGGATATACACGTTGATTAGTTTGTGATTGCCCTCAAAACATTGCACCTTACTGAACACAGACACTGGAGAAATCATGCAAACGAAATAACTATCATGCAGTTATTGTGACTTGGCTTAATGCTTCCCAGAAGAGTTTAGTTGATGTTGAAATGAACAGGTCTGCCAGAGGGAGAAATGTAAAACGCATTGAGCAATCACAAGTAAAGGTTACCGCCCAGTACACGAATACACCTTAACCTTTTTAATAAGTATCGTCTGTGCATTATACCCGTGTGTTGCATTAGCCGTACCTTCGTGTACGAATTGTCAGTGAGCAACGAACATTCTCCCATCTGACTATCGTTCGCCGAGCAGCTGGCAACGAACGGTACCCCACTAGACAACCAGCCTGGCAAACGTTCACCCTAGATCTGGCTAATTACACTTACTACTCGTCCTAACAACGTATTTCCATTACCGTCGCCTTGTGGCCCATTTGCTACTCGGCGATAGGACGCACGTTGTTTTGCGACGTTCAGGGAGTGATTTGGAAAAACCGATGCCATTACGGATGAGACCCGTCTGGGGTTTGGATTTCGAGGCGTCGCTGGCTCACCACTGATCGAAATGTCTGTACAACCAGCGTTGACACAAACTTGGTTACCATGTCTGGTCGTCTCTTGCAGCCTTACTCCACTCAAACAAGTTATCTAGACAAATATACCTATATACAAATCACGCTTAAACGCATATGCATATGCTTGCTCGTTTTATCCAATTGTCATATACGTGACTTACTCCCTACATAAGTGATACGATCCCTCATTTAATATTTCTTCCAGGAGGATGTGAACGCAGTCTATCCTGCGCCACCAGGATACATATGTTTACATGTTTCACCTTTAGCACCAGCCATGCCCACCACAAACCCTGTGCTAGCCCAGTAATCAGCTGTGTTTAGTATACCCAATGACCACGCGGGAGAGCATCGTGTGGCGGCCAGTCCCGTCTCCGTTCCCCGCCGTCCCGACCTCTGGAAATCATCACACGAAGCCACCGTATATAGAAAGAACGACCTCGCCACGATTCATCGACTTTCTCGAAGGCGGAAGCCATCGACACGGCACAACTTGCGCTCTGCCAAGGACGGCGCCGATCACAATCAGGCGTGTTTTGTATTCATGCGCAGGTTAAATTGACAGGAACCGTGACATCCGCGCACTTCCTTTCGCTCCAGCGAAACGACAACCGCGTTCTTTAAGTTGAGGAATGTTTTTATGTGATGAATGTTCCTTTAGTGACTCGACTACATCGCGTATAACGCCTCGCTCGTCGCTGTTAGAACCTCATTGTGAGGCGGGGCCGTATGGTTAATTGGAGCCATATCTTGTCTTGTTTCCGAGAGCCAATGTGGCGTCGCTATCACACGCCCGCTTCTATAGATCAGCTGTGACGAATGCAGCGTCCACATCGATTGACAACGCAATTCGAAAACGCCATCGAATATGCAAAGATCACGTAGTTCAATTAGGACACGCCGATGGCGTAGCATTCATTAGATGCACATAATATCATGATTGGTAGTTTTTGTCCTCTTCATATTTGTCTGCATGTTAATTTTAGCAAGACTAGTCAGTGTGACGTCATTGAAGTTTTCACTAAACTGGTTAAGCGATTTTGACGAAACCGCTTTCGTGAACGTTAGTTTTCGACTGCAATTCTTGTGGCGGAAAGACAGGATTCCATGTCCATATACATGCACGAAACATTGTGTATGAGTGCGTGAGTGTGTGCGTGCGTGTGTGTGTGCGTATGTGTGGCTGGGTGTGTATGTGCGTGTGTACGTGTGTGCGTGTGCGCGTGTGTACGTGTGCGCGTGTGCGCGTGTGCGCGTGTGCGCGTGTGCGCGTGTGCGCGTGTGCGCGTGTGCTGTTGTCTCGCAGTATTTGCTTGTTTGGGTTATTACACAATCTTCTCACGTATTCCATAAATGGTTTCCGTCTTGTTCCACTGGTTGTGCATACTGGATTCAATATGTTATTACAATGAGTCGCGGTGCACTTGCAATGTTTTCAAGACTTGTCGACGTTTACCAAATATCAAGATGCACAACATTGTTACAGAAATATCAGGATGCACAACATTGTCACAGAAATATCAGGATGCACAACATGGTCACATAAATATCAGGATGCACAACATTGTCACAGAAATATCCAGCAGTGCCTTGAAACTTGGTGCTGCCAGTCAGTGTATTGTTTGCTTTTTTCCAACTCTCCAATGTGTGACTTCATGCTGGCCGTCACAGTGACGTGTAGCGACACACTGACCTTGTATCACCTGACTTTGGACAATCAAAGAAAAGACGCATGATGCTGAGAGACCAACTCGTTATGCGGTCCTTGCAACGAGAGGGCGTGTCATTTCTAGTCACCGTGAATTAGGCTGCAAAACCAAAACTTATCTTCATCAGGACGGCGTTTTGTCTTCCCGTGGGAATGCCTATGGAATACATACTTTTAGCGTAATGCTATAGCGAGACTGATAAAACACACTATCGTGAATCTGTGGTGATGGTTAAGGTCACTCCTAGTGGACGCCTTGTCTGGTGGTACTTCATCACAGGTCATACATTAGCCACACAAATGTTGAGTTAGTATATCGTACGCCTAGTCGCCTACATATAAAGGGGTGTTTTAGTAGTGGACCAGTCGCGACTGAACTAACAAGACATTTTCTGCAAGCGTTTTTGCGAGACTCATATCTACGAAATATAAATACTGTTTCGGCGAAATGTGGGTGATTAAATAAAAGTAAATTCCCCGTTTTATTCACGATAATAACTAGTGATTTAAAATGCAGATGTTATTCACTCGGTTCTATACTCGGACGATGAAGACATGGTGATATGTGTCTGCCCATTTTGACGCCATCCCATTAAAACAACGTCACATTGAGCTTTTGACAAACAACGAGACATAATCAGGTCGTGTCGGCAGCGGCCTTGACTCGGCGTTGACGCAGACGTCAATAATTGTTTCGCAACATTTCTAATCGGCTCTCCTGAAGACACCGCATTCCATACTGCCTTGTTACTTTGGCGAGCATTAATCAACGCTATAATTTAGACAGATGGGCTCTCAATGGACAGCGATCGCCAATTTGGACAAGCGCTGGCCTATGGCTGCCCTGTCTTTGTGTAGGTGTTGCTAAAAAAAGGTGTGAATATCGGTCGACAAACAGCCTAGTTATGTCCACTTCCGGTAGAAATCCACCAGCGGCGGCGTCATTGTTAATAACCAATATCAACAACGCCCTAATTAATTAAACTACATTTTCAAGACATCATGGTATTCAGCGGGGTTCCGTTACAAATAATATTATTTTGTTTTTCCGGCATTGTGTTTCTTTCAATCTATCATCTGCGCGCTCCCAATGAGCGAATCCTTGTCAACACGTCACGATGCGCTTGCTGCTTTGTGCGACAACCTTGTATATGCCCACTTAAATCGTCTCGAATACATCTGTTTGTGGTTATTGTCAATGTCCACGCACTCGTGCGCCGTGGGTATTGCGCAACGTTATCACAACCGCAGCCTCCTATCCAGTTCTCTTACAACAGACATATACGTATACTATTTCTCGTGGGATTTCCTTAGAATGGCAGCATTTAATGTGCCGTTTATCACCGACAAGCAACAAAAGCATATCGCGAAATTCTGGCTGGCAATCGATGTCGGCCGCACTTCGTAAAGGCCTACGAACGATTCTTCGTCAGTCTGACTTTCTCGTGGCTCCAACCGTCGGACTTGGGCTGAAAATTAACTAACTACGACGCTTATTTCTTAATTCACGACACAATACCTCCTTCTGGCTAACACGTTTAAGCCCAGGCTAATCCTGGCAAATTGTTAATATATTATCAAATCATTCGTTGGTGTGGAATGTGATAATGCGATCAATACGATTCGAAAATATTGAGAATCAGTCAGAATTAACCTAATATATGGAACAGTCAACCATTTAATATCTACTAGGAATCAACCCTAATGATTCCTAAATAAACAAACAGACAAGCTTTACTTGCTCATGTGAACTTGATTGAATTTGAGCATTCGACAAAACATGCATGGCATTTACGGTTCAGAAAGCAAAACAAATTCTTAAAATAATACGTGTTATCAGTTTACTCAACGGAAGGTTCTCATATAAAAAAGCTAATTAGCAAACGTAGGTCGACATGCTAACATCAATGATTTACTCGACATTGATGGCAATATTGATGCCCGATTTAAGGGACAAAGTGGATCCAATCCACCACAAATGATTGAAACTCTTTTCATGCATTCTCAAATATATACGTACACATATTCACAATTCACGGCAATGAATGCAAATCATTTGCATATGACGAACGTTGCCTGGCATTTAGTACATTTCTTTGCTTTATAATAAAATCATGACGATGAAGGTTCGTTTATAAATGACCTGATGTGAATAATAATAATAAGCAATAATAATTAACTTCTATGTCGCCTATATCGTCAGGAACCTGAGCTCAGAGGCGCAGCAAAACAGAATCATTAAGCATAATCGTGAATAGGGACGCGCAAAAGTCATTATCAGAACGAGGGACAACAAATAATAAGGTTTGTTTTATCTGGATTAAGCTTTAGCTTACTTGATTCCATCCAAAACAAAATATCAGTAAGACAATCACTTAAAGTCGAAGCAGATTATTGTGCCTTTGATTATGAAAGTGATATGTAAACCTGTTTGTCGTCAGCATACGTGTGATGACTGAGATTATGATTAGTAATGATTTGGCTGAGAGACGTAGTATATAAGCTAAACAGAACAGGGCCAAGGACGGATACTTGTGACACTCCGAATGGAAGGTGTTGTGGGCAAGATAGTGTGCCAGATGTGTTAATACTTTGGTTATGATTCCAACCACCGAAGAGCTGGGTTAGAAATGCCAAAATATCGATGAATGCGTTGTAAAAGGATTAAATGATCAATTGTATCGAGAGATCTAGTAAAGTGAGTGCTGTGACTTTGCCATTGTCCCTGTTGTCAACTATATCATTGCGTATCTTGAGAAGAGCCGTTTCGGTAGAGTGGAATCGTTTATATTGAGACTGTAGATCATTTGATAAGTGATGGTTATAAATATGTTCATGAAGGCGATTAACAACTACTTTTTCCAATACTTTTGACAGAAAACTGAGATTGGAGATAGGATGATAATTCTTTAGGTCATTGTACACAGTTTGTTTTTTAATAAGACGATTTACAAGAGTTTGTTTGAAATGTCGTGGAACAACTCTGCCCTGCTTTGAAAGGTTTATTATGGTAGTAAGATCAGTTGATTGATACAGCTTTTTAGTAGAAGTGTTGGAAATGGATCAAGATAGCACAATTTGTTAGGAGATTATTTAATGACAATGAGAACTTCACTAGTATTTGCAGGTGTGAAACACTGTAGTGTATTTTCAGAAAGTGGTGGTTCAGGGAAATCATAGTCATTATCATTAATGAAAAAAATCGATCAAATGCGAGCAATCTTATCTGTGAAGTATTTAAAAAAAACTACACAATGTATCCAATGAAGAATGTTCAGGCAGTGCTTTTAATTTCTGCCGATGTAGAATAGTGTTTACGGATTTCCACATCTGCGAGGGTTTTCAGAATTTGTTGAGAGAAAATTTGTATAGTAATGAGACTTTGCTTTTGACATCATGTGATTGTATATATCTATTTCTACAGACATCCATGGCGATGGTGGGCGAACTTGTACACTTTTAGTTTGTATAGGAACATGTTTATCTAGGAGTTTACGTAATGTGTCATGGTACTGATTACTAAGCTCGCATATTGTAGATTTTTCAAAAGATCAGAATTTGCAAGATCATCATGAAGGGTATTCATGTTAATTTTATTTATCGGTCGAAATGTGAAAAAAAATATCCAAGTCTTGACCCGACTTGTAACCACAAATCAATAATGACACAATGGTGATCTGATAAACCATCAGTAAGAAATATTGGTTTAATGTTAATGCAAGTAGATCTAGTAATAAACAAATTGAGCCAATGACCATGAACATGCGTAAGCATTGAAACATGTTGATTTAATGCATATGTTTGAAGGACATCCATGAATGATATAGTATTTAGACTTGGTAAATCAAGGTGGATATTGATATCTCCAAATATGTAGAGGTCTTCTTGGAATGGTAAGGTGGTTTCAAGAAAATCTGGAAATTCATTAAAAAAAATGTAGTTGTGCTTGCAGGAGGACGGTAGATGCATATAAAATTAGCAGACATGGATGAATGTTTTATAACAATACATATTACCTCAAAGCTTTGGTATTGAGGTGTATGAATAATTTCTACTTTATATGTTTCAGACACAAGATATACGACACCACCACCCCTACCTGAATGGCGGGGGTGATGGTATAGGAAAAAACCTTATGGTCAAATGTCAGCAAGACAGGCTGATGTATCAGATGCTGATAGCCATGTTTCTGTCATAGCTAAAATGTCTATGTGTTTAGATAACATCAGATCAGAAAGGGCAGCAGATATATGATGGAGAGATCTAAGATTTGTAGTGACAAAGCGCATGTTTTGAAATGGTTTTGGTCCAGGATTTATTGAGACATCACATGCCAGAAGGAGGACGATAGACAGCATAAATGATGGGTTACTACGGGATTGTGTATACAATTGTACGTGTGTACATAGACAAGAAAGTTGGAGTTTTCGAAAAGCTAATTTGTATACTATTGTCGATGAATATTTCAGAGTGTTTACATGTATTATAGATATCATCGTCAAGAGAATAGCATCTATCCTTAAATAGATAATAAACAAATGACCAGCTCGAAGAGAAAATACATATTATATGCTCAGTGATAATGAATACCTAAAACAGAAAAACAAAAAGGTAGAATATGTTTTTAAGGCAGCTGCAGGGAAAGAAGTCACAATTATGGGATCAAGACTAGCTAATTTAATTAGAAATGTTGACCAGGGCCGACTCCGGTCGCTAAATTGTGACCACTAGGCATGTTGGATAGAGCACCTCTCAATAGTAGTAACATAGCCTAGAACTAGGTTCAGCTGACAGCTTAGCCAAAAACAACAAGTCACTAACAGAGACAGACAGGAGTTATAACTGCATAATTGCATGCTGAATAAGAAGAAGAAGAAGCAAGTATATAAAGAATATACAATCACATGTTTAATTAAAAATACCAAAACAAACGAACAATGTTTCGTGCCGGCGATGAGAACGGGCGATGATAGAAGTAAATAGTTAATGCATAACTGTCAAAGTTTAAAACTTACCGTATATAATACTTATCTTGGTGTTGACGTTGTGTTCGACATAAAACAGCCCATTAAACGTTATGTTACATGTCAATAATTAAAACTAAGAAGCTGTAAAACATAAAAACTTATAAAATAGAGAACAACATTTTTTAAATATGTAAACTCTGCACTGCAGCCTCGTTCAAAACCCCATACTCGATTTACTATTGATTTAACATGTAAATGTAAACACCATTACTAATGTGACCTGGTGTGAATAAACAAAGTAAACTACATACTCGATGCAATTTACATCATGTGCTGTTGATCTCACTTGTAAATATAAACATCGGTCGCAGTGGCACTGCGTTACCGTGGCTTCCGTCTTAGCTTTAGCCTTAGCTTTTTAGGCTTAGGGAGAGAAATTGCCAGATCGAAACTGACGCATCGCCAGTCCCGCTTGCGCCTAGAATATGTGATTGAGTAATATATAAACGTCACGAATGACCAGGCACTGAACGAACACCTTGGGAATATGTGTTGTCAAGCGTTAAGCTAATACAATTATTAAAAAAGAAATTGTTCAATGTTCTTGTTGATTATTCGGAATACTGTTCCCTCCCCTAACTTAAATGAAGATGTGTGGGGGAGACGCGTGTTCGTAGATTTTTAAAGGTCGACCACTGGTTTAGGACGTGTCATAGTGCGGCAGGTCTTCGATGGTAGGTTCACTGATATATAAACAATCACAGAAGTCACATTCACTTCAGAAACATCGTGTTCTTTTCTTGAGAGGTAACTAAAAATTCACAGAGCTCCGTTGTCTTCTGAAACGGTCCACTTGTGTTACTGGATTGGAGAGCGCACTGCGTGTGAACCCGGATGTAGTAAATGTTCTACTTTCTGTTAATGCGATTACAGTCAACACCGCACACAAGTGTGGATTATGTAATTAAGGTTAGTACTCATGTTTCAGACAAATTACTTAGTCGGTAGATCAAAGAGAGTAGCATTGTATTCAATGACTGATACATGAATATGACAATATGAATGATACATAATGCTACTATAATCCAACTAGCGTATTTATGTTTACATGTATCTTATGACAGACATACAGACAGACAGACGGATATACAAACACAGAGAGAATATGTTTTATTGATTTCTCGTTTATTCGGTATTGCGCATAGGTAACACAGGTAAAAGATATACACTCAGAAGTCATTCAAATGTACTAATCATCATGATTTTTGGATGCATTTAAAATTAAACATTTGAAATGTGTGTGTGTGTGTGTGTGTGTGTGTGTGTGTGTGTGTGTGTGTGTGTGTGTGTGTGTGTGTGTGTGTGTGTGTGTGTGTGTGTGTGTGTGTGTGTGTGTGTGTGTGTGTGTGTGTGTGTGTGTGTGTGTGTGTGTGTGTGTGTGTGTGTGTGTGTGTGTGTGTGTGTGTGTGTGTGTGTGTGTGTGTGTGTGTGTGTGTGTGTGTGTGTGTGTGTGTGTGTGTGTGTGTGTGTGTGTGTGTGTGTGTGTGTGTGTGTGTGTGTGTGTGTGTGTGTGTGTGTGTGTGTGTGTGTGTGTGTGTGTGTGTGTGTGTGTGTGTGTGTGTGTGTGTGTGTGTGTGTGTGTGTGTGTGTGTGTGTGTGTGTGTGTGTGTGTGTGTGTGTGTGTGTGTGTGTGTGTGTGTGTGTGTGTGTGTGTGTGTGTGTGTGTGTGTGTGTGTGTGTGTGTGTGTGTGTGTGTGTGTGTGTGTGTGTGTGTGTGTGTGTGTGTGTGTGTGTGTGTGTGCGCGTGCGTGCGTGCGTGCGTGCGTGCGTGAGAGAGAGTGCGTGTGTTCGTACATTCGTGCGTGTATGCATTCGTGTGTGGGTTCGTGCGTTCGTTCGTTCGTTCGTTCGTTCGTGCGTGCGTGCGTGCGTGCGTGCGTGCGTGCGTGCGTGCGTGCGTGCGTGCGTGCGTGCGTGCGTGCGTGCGTGCGTGTGCTTTAAAGTAGGAGAACATTTGAAATGGAGCATGAATGACGTTATTGTAAACCACTGCACCGCAAATATATACTTGGTCGATTTCCCAGTTTGCCAATCCTACTCAACCCGTTGTTTCTAGTCGTTTCCCGTGACGTTTGATCGCTAACAAGGCCAACGGCTGCCGGGGGCTGTCTCGGGAGGTCTGCTACTGTTTCAAGCGGGCCTGAGTGGGTAGATTAGTTCCAAGGCATAGTTCTGAGAGGTGAACAAGTTACGGTAATGACAGTACACTCGGTTCGACAGGTGTGTACAACAGGTGAATGCACTACAACAGTTAGGCTTAATGGTGAACGGGAACAACCACTATATGTTGGTGATTATGTGTGGGTGAGTGCGTTCGCGCATGCGTGTTTGCGTGGGTGCGTGCGTGCGTGCGTACGTAAAAAACTTCTATCAACGAAACAC
This sequence comes from Lamellibrachia satsuma, assembly GCA_033239005.1. Taxonomy (NCBI): domain Eukaryota; kingdom Metazoa; phylum Annelida; class Polychaeta; order Sabellida; family Siboglinidae; genus Lamellibrachia; species Lamellibrachia satsuma. The sequence goes on from BSQZ01000005.1 coordinate 371,616, forward strand.
ACAACTCTATTGCTGGCAGCATGGGGCGCGGTGGCGTTGCGGTTAGCACATCGGATTCTCAATCGAGAGAACTCGTTGTATTGGCAATTTCGTTCATCCCGCGTAGCCTCAGTTCACTCATCTATATAAATGAGTACCTGGCTACAGACAGAGGTGGATCTGTGAAAGAATAATCTTCCTGCAGTAATTGCTGCGTGACTTAATGCTTCCCAGATAAATCGAGATGGCGTTGGAATGAACAGGTCTGCCAGGGGGTGACGTGTAAGGTCTGCCAGGGGGTGAAGTGTAAGGTCTGCCAGAGGGTGAAGTGTAAGGTCTGCCAGGGGGTGAAGTGTAAGGTCTGCCAGGGGGTGACGTGTAAGGTCTGCCAGGGGGTGAAGTGTAAGGTCTGCCAGAGGGTGAAGTGTAAGGTCTGCCAGGGGGTGAAGTGTAAGGTCTGCCAGGGGGTGAAGTGTAAGGTCTGCCAGGGAGTAAAGTGTAAGGTCTGCCAGGGAGTGAAGTGTAAGGTCTGTCAGGGGGTGAAGTGTAAGGTCTGCCAGGGGGTGAAGTGTAAGGTCTGCCAGGGAGTGAAGTGTAAGGATTGGATACCGCGCTAGACAGCTGTAAAAGAGTGTATCTTTACCTTGAGTATATTTAAAACAAACTCTCGATTGGTCAACGGATTAGCCTACTTGTCCACTTGCCATCTTGGGTTCTTGCAATGGAATAAATCTTGTTAAATCTTGCTGTTTTAGTGCAACGATTGCTGTTCATTTGACATTTTACCTGTTTGTATCTATAAATCAATTAACTGTATTTGCAGTTCTCACTGGTTTATTTAGAAATTTCGTTAACAATGTATTTACACTTCACTGACAAACAAATATTATATTGTAAAAAACTCAAAATGTCTACATTTGTGTGCGTGCGTGCGTGCGTGCGTGCGTGTGTGCGTGTATACATGCGTGTGTGCATGTGTGTACGTGGTGCCCACAACCAATTCCCATCTGGTAATCCACAGAGACGATAGTTGTGCTGTGCCTCATCACAATAAAGCATCTGTCACATATATCAGCTGCGACGTCCCTGGCCCTCTGAGGTCGCTGTCATTGTTGGGTTATTCAATAAGTTGACGCCGACGCGTTATACCTGGTAGTGAACATAGTGGTGTTAATTATTGTTCATACCGAACGTCTGCGCCCGCTCAGGGGTCATCTCAGAACATCGATGTCGGATATTATACGAAATTACTTTCGTTTGGGGAGGGGGGGTCAAAGGCTGCTTCGTCTGTCGTCGTACTTCGACATTTTATGCTTCGAACTTTCGTTTTACGTAGTCACGTGATACGCTCATACAAAAATGGCTACACCGAAGAAAACGCTTCGTCAACCTACAGTTTTGTTATCACCAAAAAGTGGTGTATATATTCAAATATTCCATCTTCAGAATATGAAAAGATTGTCAAAAAAAGAGTGAGAAAACATTATAGAGAATTTGGGGTTGAACCAGAACGAAATATGCGAAAAAGTTCCAACTGAAGTCAAAACCTGAAGCGATCAGTGAATATCTCCATCCCAAATTAGGGCCCAAAAATTTTTTCGAAAATTTCAGCCCAGTGAAACGAATTCACAACAATTCCAGCAACAATACATATATATCTCTACCAAAATAGAATTACCCGTTGTTGCACAATGCCAGTCCCAACCACTAGAGATGAAGCCAAACCCATCAGCTCTCCTTGGAGAAAATTACATAGCACTGCTGACTGAGGGAAATATGATATTTTGTGATATCTTAATTTCTATCTGAATTCTGTAGTCATGTACATGGTATCATGATTTTATTTATTTTCTAGTCACCCACTGTGTAGCTGTTGTATAGTGTTTTAATTAGTTTTTGAATTAGATATTGAATAAATAATTTGTAATACTATTACTATTTGAAGTTAATGAACATAGGCTAATGATGTGAATCGACGTAAATCGACCAATATGTTTAATATATTTATATAATAATGTCAATATTTACAAACTTTCATCTGAGGGGGGTGGGAGGGCTGAGGCCAGATGAAAGTTATTTCATTTGTGGTAGGACATTGATGTTCTGAGATGACCCCTTATCTATCCACCATTGACATCTACCCTGGGGCCACCTACCACTGACTTTGTCACTTTCTCATAAATAATGTGTCATATTTCGGCTGTCAACTTTGATATCAGTATTGATGATAGCACCATAGCTGTCTGGTTGTGTTTTTCTTATATTAGATATCCATATTATATTAACCTAATCTAAATTGTCTAAGCCCTAGACAAGTGAGTGGGCATGACATATTCCTATGTATGGCACACATCTCGTGACCTATTGTATATACTAAATTATAATATGTACTTGTAATTATTGGTCTAATAAATTTCATTTAATTTCATTTCATAACATGAACGAACACGTGATTTAAAGGAATGTACAACGATTTTCATTGGCTAACTGAGCGAGACATTGAAACACTGAATATATTAATTTTGTATTTATAACATATTGGTTGGTAAAAATGATACACATCCAAAACGTGTTACCATGGTGATCTTTTACATCTTAATATTTTTTAATATACGCGATTTGGTGTGGAATTAAAATATACTTGCTTACGACATATATAGAGACCGGTTTACGGCAATTAAAGATGCACAGTGTGCATTATAAAAATTCTAAGGTAGAATATAACGTAGTTTGCCCGGGTGATTTATTTGTCCGCCAAACTCCACATTTATGCATTTTCTAACAGTAAATATACTACAACAATAAATAATAAACTATGAAGTATTATTAAAATATATGTACTTTGTGATAACAAAATTAAGATAATTTGGGCATTTTAATTATATGAAACTCCAACAACTGCTTAGCAGTTAACCAAGTACATTTTTGTTGTACAATAGACGTCGCCACTGGGCTAGTGTCGTCCCGGACGAAGCTGAATTGATTCGCAGGTACTGTGTAAAGCTATAGCGTTTGCGGGATAGACCAAATCGATCCTTTTACAGCATTTCTGTCGTAACAAGCCAATTTTAAAGGAACATAATATCGGCACTATGTATGGAACTTTATATTTAGTGATTGGTGTACCCAACATTTCCGCATCTACTTCAACACTCGGTGTATGTAAACGGAGAGCAACCGCACGTCAAGAAAGAGATACGATAATTATATCAGTCTCAATTGTACCGAATAACCGATTCCTCGAGTTCCTGCAATATTCCTTGCAAGTATCGGCTTATGCATGTATGTACCAGTGATACGTGCGCGCGCGTGATGTAGTGTGTGCAAACGTGTGTGCGTGCGTGGTGGGTGCGTGCGTGCGTGCGTGCTGAGTGTTGTGTGCCGTGTGGTGCTTGGGGCGTGACACGTGGTGTGTGTGTGTGTGTGTGTGTGTGTGTGTGTGTGTGTGTGTGTGTGTGTGTGTGTGTGTGTGTGTGTGTGTGTGTGTGTGTGTGTGTGTGTGTGTGTGTGTGTGTGTGTGTGTGTGTGTGTGTGTGTGTGTGTGTGTGTGTGTGTGTGTGTGTGTGTGTGTGTGTGTGTGTGTGTGTGTGTGTGTGTGTGTGTGTGTGTGTGTGTGTGTGTGTGTGTGTGTGTGTGTGTGTGTGTGTGTGTGTGTGTGTGTGTGTGTGTGTGTGTGTGTGTGTGTGTGTGTGTGTGTGTGTGTGTGTGTGTGTGTGTGTGTGTGTGTGTGTGTGTGTGTGTGTGTGTGTGTGTGTGTGTGTGTGTGTGTGTGTGTGTGTGTGTGTGTGTGTGTGTGTGTGTGTGTGTGTGTGTGTGTGTGTGTGTGTGTGTGTGTGTGTGTGTGTGTGTGTGTGTGTGTGTGTGTGTGTGTGTGTGTGTGTGTGTGTGTGTGTGTGTGTGTGTGTGTGTGTGTGTGTGTGTGTGTGTGTGTGTGTGTGTGTGTGTGTGTGTGTGTGTGTGTGTGTGTGTGTGTGTGTGTGTGTGTGTGTGTGTGTGTGTGTGTGTGTGTGTGTGTGTGTGTGTGTGTGTGTGTGTGTGTGTGTGTGTGTGTGTGTGTGTGTGTGTGTGTGTGTGTGTGTGTGTGTGTGTGTGTGTGTGTGTGTGTGTGTGTGTGTGTGTGTGTGTGTGTGTGTGTGTGTGTGTGTGTGTGTGTGTGTGTGTGTGTGTGTGTGTGTGTGTGTGTGTGTGTGTGTGTGTGTGTGTGTGTGTGTGTGTGTGTGTGTGTGTGTGTGTGTGTGTGTGTGTGTGTGTGTGTGTGTGTGTGTGTGTGTGTGTGTGTGTGTGTGTGTGTGTGTGTGTGTGTGTGTGTGTGTGTGTGTGTGTGTGTGTGTGTGTGTGTGTGTGTGTGTGTGTGTGTGTGTGTGTGTGTGTGTGTGTGTGTGTGTGTGTGTGTGTGTGTGTGTGTGTGTGTGTGTGTGTGTGTGTGTGTGTGTGTGTGTGTGTGTGTGTGTGTGTGTGTGTGTGTGTGTGTGTGTGTGTGTGTGTGTGTGTGTGTGTGTGTGTGTGTGTGTGTGTGTGTGTGTGTGTGTGTGTGTGTGTGTGTGTGTGTGTGTGTGTGTGTGTGTGTGTGTGTGTGTGTGTGTGTGTGTGTGTGTGTGTGTGTGTGTGTGTGTGTGTGTGTGTGTGTGTGTGTGTGTGTGTGTGTGTGTGTGTGTGTGTGTGTGTGTGTGTGTGTGTGTGTGTGTGTGTGTGTGTGTGTGTGTGTGTGTGTGTGTGTGTGTGTGTGTGTGTGTGTGTGTGTGTGTGTGTGTGTGTGTGTGTGTGTGTGTGTGTGTGTGTGTGTGTGTGTGTGTGTGTGTGTGTGTGTGTGTGTGTGTGTGTGTGTGTGTGTGTGTGTGTGTGTGTGTGTGTGTGGTGGAGACGCAGACGTGACTTGTCAATGACAAACGTATTCTGGTTCGGAGAAAATCATTGGCCTTGACTGCTGCTGCTGCTGCTGCAAAAGGTTGCATTGTTTAATGGAGCATTTCATATAAATAACGCACGCGTAGAGTTTAAATGTCAACGGCCTCAAGTCATGTAAATGAGACAATGTTCCAAATGTGCTTTAAATAGGGTCACATTCAGAACACATTGCGCCGGATTAGCATTCAAGCCTGTTTGCTGTGCTTTTCACCGGATTGGTGGTACATTGACTAAACATAATTTATTTTTTTATTTGCAGCAAGTTGTCAAGAACACTAACAATGCTTCACATAACTCTACAAACATGACACATTGGTGGTACATTGACTAAACATATTTGCAGCAAGTTGTCAAGAACACTAACAATGCTTCACATAACTCTACAAACATGACACATTGGTGGTACATTGACTAAACATATTTGCAGCAAGTTGTCAAGAACACTAACAATGCTTCACATAACTCTACAAACATGACACATTGGTGGTACATTGACTAAACATATTTGCAGCAAGTTGTCAAGAACACTAACAATGCTTCACATAACTCTACAAACATGACACATTGGTGGTACATTGACTAAACATATTTGCAGCAAGTTGTCAAGAACACTAACAATGCTTCACATAACTCTACAAACATGACACGTCGACCTAGTCATTTACCCCAAGATGAAGATGTAAATGAATATGAATTTAATATTAGATTATTAGTATATAACTGCCCATGTATACATGCTTAAACAATAACACAACACTAATATGGCAACAGCTATCAAATAACTATGTATTCTGCATTACATATCAATGAATAACCAGTAGTTTTTCTGGTTATCCATAACAAACACGGTTAAATTGGGTGTCTCATATGTTTCCCTTGAACAACAAGCAAATCTTTCTATTTCAGATAAGCTGTGTCGAGCACCAGACACAATACACGTTATTCAAACGGTTTCTAAAGTGTGCGAGTTATATCGTGTTGTTTTTTGTTCTGTCAGTTCTTATTAAAGCCAACGTCACCACAGGTTGAATCGTTCGTCAGAAGACTTGGGAATGAGCTCATTTGAAGAGCAGGCCGCAACATGTCAAATGAATTCTTGCGGTGTATTGGTAGCGTCTTCCACTGTGTCCAAGAAACGTATCGGGGTACATTAATGTCAGCGACACTTGAGTGTAAGGCGTAATAAAACGTGTCGTGTGTCTTTCTTAGGCAGTCCTCCGTGTTTGCAATTCCATCCTCAATTTAGCCCATCGCGAATCAGGTTCGTTAATGTTCGTATATATAGTCCGTGAATATGTTGAATAATATACAAATAAGAGTGCGTTCATTTGTTAAAATCATCAAAAGAATTGACTCTGGTCGTTAGATCTGGTAACATACCAAAGTATGAATAGCCATATGTCATAGTCTATAGAGCCGGGCCACTTTTGTCCCTTTTTCGCCGATTTGTGACCGGATCGGGTGAAAAATAAGTTTGGCGAAAACATGCAATTGTGGAAGAACCTTTTAAGTGCCTACTGGTGAATGTGCGCGTGTGCGTGCGCGTGCGCGTGCGTGTGCATTCGTGTGCGCGTGCGCGCGTGCATTATATCACTCCATTAGTTCAAATTATGTTTAACAAAATCACAAGAGAAGAATAGGTTCACCTACAGTAATCATAATAGGTACAATAATCACTGAAATATCACTTAATGCAGAAGAAAAAAATGTTTGCTCATATTCCTCACTCATTCCTCTTCGCCACGGCTGGAGCAAAGAGCGCCTGTTTTTCGGAAGCCGATGTTTAATTAATAAATTAATAAAAATTATACGCGGTGACATTTATCGTCCGTTACATCTGCTGACGTTTACTGCCGTTTCCAGGCACTCGGCTGACATTATGTCCGGATGACTCGTCAAGACAGTCTCGTTAAGCAGGCGTCGTTAGGACCGGAAACAACGTTGTAAGGTTCTCCGAGCACCGGCTGGGGCGTGTTGTGTATATACCGGATTATATCGCAGTGCTGGATTAACATTGTGGGGAGCCTGGTACAAAGTTTGTGTGTATGTTTGCGCATAAGCAATCACAGATTGTTGTCGACGACAGCGTACAAAAATACATACAAAAAATAAATCACATGTTGACCCATAAAATACATACAGCGAAGAGAATTATAATAACAAGAATTACAGCATACAATGACCTACGGGAAATTAATATCAGAAAATACAGCGTAAAACAGAGATCGTACCAATTCTCCCGAGCAAACAAAGAATGACATCCTAATTCTTTCCTTTTTCTGGGGCCTCTTTTTTGTACGAGTGTACCACGTGTATCATGTACGAGTGTACCACGTGTATCATGTACGAGTATACCACGTGTATCATGTACGAGTGTACCACGTGTATGATGGTTAAACCGGCACTGCTTGTAGAGTTAGACCGATGACGAAGAAGTAGACGCTGCTGTCACAGTTTGTGTTCGCGCTCTCTCGTTAGCAGCCAAAATCTACTCTAGAATTGACCGGCGACCTTGAGTTAATTGCTCCCGGGGCGCCGACTATTAACGTACGTCGAGTCCACGTAGCACTGCAATGTGGCATCCATACCGACTGGGTTGTATATACTGCTTCTGTAGGTGGACTGAGCGGGGAATTATAACGGTCTGGCAGTATCACGTACGCACGTACGCAAGCAAGTATACACCCACGTACGTATACGCACGTACGTACGCACGTACTTTTCTAGTTGGAGCCACGGTCAGCTACAATGTTGCTATAAAAAATAGCAATTTTTTTCAAGAAATAGCGTCTCTGGATTGATACAATTGTATTATAATGTAGCTAGTGTTTATTTATTATGCTATGTATAGACGCTGTCTATCCACGAACACCTCTGTGTGGTACAGACAAACACTAATAACTCGAAAAGCATTCAAAACTGCGGGTAAGCATAATTATTATCTTTACGATGACATAGAAAACATAATAATTCCACGGTCGCATCTTCCGCTACAGCTTTTTTGAAATTGTGACCCCCACTCCGGGGGCCCCGTGGGGATGGTTCCACATCCGACCCCCCTTGTCCGTCCTAAGGGCCCTGTGGATCACTTTGCAAAGTTTCGTCCGGATTGGCCCATATACGGGCGGGTGTGCATTACAGCGTCAATCCTGTCTTAGCATAATATTCACACACTCAATCAATAATTTTTATATTCTCCATATTATTAATGAAGTAAACCCACCCGATGAACTTATATAATTTATTGACTATTAAATATCGGTTGTTGTTGCATGCCTTGCCAAGCGAAACAACTTACATCCATAATTCATCGGTACCGAACACAGCTAAATGAAAAACACCGTCGGATTGGAGAGAGTCGTGCACTGTGCATCCGTTAGATGATCGAGACAGAACACTAATTAAGTCATGACACTTATGCTAGGACCCAGGAGCCCGCGGCTATAGTAATAGAGAGAGAATTGATTAGTATATTAACGAGTAGACAGCGATTAGTCGACTACATCTGTTACTTCGTAAGGCCATCGTTGGACGCGTAGGCAAATACGGTTAGTTGACTCAACGTATAACGAAATTACGCACAGGCCAACGGATGCTTCCGTTTGATCGAAATAAGGTGCAGGTCATTTGTTGAGCTTAATAGACAGTTATAAATTGCAGATTGACCAAGCCGCATACATTGTGAACCGGACATCTTGTTCAGCAAGTCTACCCTTAAGCCCGTTTACACGGACGATTTATGTTCGATCGTGTCGCACGCCACCGTGTCATACGACATAATCGGATATAACTCGAGTGTAAACGGGCTTTACCCGTAGATGCCGCCCACGTACTATTCAACGTACTATTCCACGTACTATTCCCGACCGTCGCAACAAAGTCCTACTACAATTTGGGAATAGCTGGTCACGTGCAAGTGTGTTACTTAACGACGAATGTTGCATCATTTGGAATCTACATCTTGAAAGTTTCATGTGCGCTGCAATCAATCGGTGGTCAAATGTAAGATCCACCTGTATCCTACCTAACGTGCTGACATAATTGCGCAATTATTAATTCTGCAGCTACGTGCGTTTGTTCGGAATTAGATCGTTTATCACAAAAAGAACAGAAAGTGGAATATCTAGCGGCAGTCTGAAGCATGCAGTAAATACCATCTCAACTGCGCTCAGTAGCCAGGCCGGGTGGGTATGACGTAATCACTCATTACGTCATTGCTAATGCTCATTTGACTGACCACTGTATACATTGTGTCCCAGCTGTGCAGCCAGTGAGTCATTCGTCGCATCTTCCATCATCTGTGATAATCTGGTTTTGCGAATTATCGGCCTCTGACGGGCGTTGAACGCGCAGTATCGCCTCCCACGGATGCCTCGATTGCAGCAGCTGCTCATAAAGCAGAGGTTGTCAGTCGCAACGAACTGTCAGTCGTAATGAGCTGTCAGTCGTAACGAGCTCATCATATGTAACAACCGGTCAGTCGTATAATGAGCTTTCGCGGCAGGCCGTACGTCCACTTTCCAGCCCCATATATCAACCCGTCTCCGCCGTGGTGTACTTGCTCTTAAAATAATCTGTTGTATTGGTGTTATATTTTTAATGATACTCTGTTATCGCCGTAAGTGTCAGACGTCGCAAAACCCTCTAATTAGCTAGAACACTAACTGTGTAGTCTACACTACAATAAACAGGACAGTTCGTTTAGGCAATGCCGTCAACGACAATCGTGTTCTGCTTCAGAGCGATCATATACGTGGACCAGGATTCCAAAAGAGTCATATTCTGACATATTACGCAGGATTTGTATGCAGGTGTACGCGTCTGCGTTTCTCTCAGGGGAAATTTACCATAACATTTCAGTAAGTTTTCCTGCATGGCACACACTCGCGCACGCACGCACGCCCACACACACACACACACACACACACACACACACACCTGTGGCCATTCAACGTATAGATATCTAAAATGTATCTAAATTAGAAGCACCTGCTGACGAATACGCCATATCGAACAATTGCGCTCTGCGTAACGTGATACGGTGTTACAGCATATACGACAGCACCTGTAATATATTTAGTCGGTATCACATACTGTTGATACGCGCAACTGTTTGTAAGTTGCCGAATCTATTCCGACTTTCCGATGATTGTATCTTTGTTTTTATCTTTTGTACAATCAACCGCCGTCGTTGGTTTAGTCTCATATATATATATATATATATATATATATATATATATATATATATATATATATATATATATATATATATATATATATATATATATATATATATATATATATATATATATATATATATATATATATATATATATATATATATATATATATATATATATGTATATATATATATATATTGTGTGTGTGTGTGTGTGTTGATTTTGGACGTGTGCGTTGTTTAAGCAGTAGTCAATCAGCGTCCACCGTCACCGACAGGTGCAGGACGCGTCGTGACCTTTCACCAAAAGTGGGGATTGTCGCCAGGCAGCATGTCGCAATCGCAGTGAATAGACACGTGCGACGCGTAAACGGGCCTTTCCATTTCCATTTCCAATAACCAGAAACGGTTCATTCACATTACGTCCTGTCAGGTCAGGTTTATCCACAACTTAGTGTACAACTTAGTGTACAACTTCCGACAGGAGCAAACGTCTGGTAGAATACTCTAACATGTACCATTGACTCGCATAGAGTAGTTCCACCTGTCACATCAGGCATCCTTATTTCCGAAATACTTGCGAAGTGTTCTCAAAATATGGTGTCGCAAGCTTTAACATGTTTATAAATGCTTACGAATTCCACAATTTCCTCAAAAGTAAGTTTACGGGCATTGGTCTCAGTTAAGTCTCAAGTCTACGGGCATCAGTCTCAGTTAAGTCCCAAGTCTACGGGCATCAGTCTCAGTTAAGTCCCAGTACCATTATTCCCAGAATAACTGAAGACGTTGGCGGCACTTGTACGCACGCAGGCACCCACGCACACACGCACGCGCTCGCACCCAATAAGACAAAGATGTATAATAAAGCTGTAATTAAAATGGACATCACGCCACTCACCCGTACCAACATGTCACGTGTTAGGCGAGCCACACAAATCTCTTAGCCAATCTGGAGTAAAACAATTACGTTGGTCGACCGGTCAAACATTCGGGTGTCAAAACCAATTTATTACGACCGGATGAACGAAAAAGCGGCATTTCGCAAACCAGCTGCCCGATAGCTATACAGAGGCGTCAGCCGAGCGAATTCCATCTCCGTTCCAGCAATGCTTGCTCGATAACATGAATAATGAACGCCAGCAAATTGGTGGCGCATGACAGGAAGGCTTGATTTAGAAGAGCCTCGACGTTGGCCTCTCTTTGTATAATTACGCTCGCTTATGCTCGATGAGTCGGTATCGCGTTGTCCAGAAGACGTAATGATCTCTTTGCAACAGCGCGCATATACATATATAGGCGAACGCACTAGTCTGCGGTCGGAACTGCGATCAAATCTGATATTAGATATGGAAACGTGAGCCTGCAGTAAGATGGTATCCAATGTCGCCGTAGAACATGCCGTCAGCTCGAGTTGTCGCGTGGTATTTCCTAAGAGAATGTGAACAGCTAAGCGGGGGAATAAAGCTCGTTCGTCATAGTCGGCATGACATAGACACCATGTACTACGTCGTAGCTGACGGTATCTTCGCGAGCTATGCTGAGTCGTTTGTTAGCGGATCCGTGACAAGTCAACTCGGACTTTGACGCATTCTCCGACAGGTGGAGAACTCGGAGCAGCCGCTTACGAGCAGTTGCGTCAGTTTCCAGGGCCGAGCCTCTCGCGCAAGCTGCCGTTGCTAGCGCGGGTCGTTGAGCCCGGTGTAGATATACTTTGTCAAGCTTGGAACTTTACTTGAGACAGTCGGTACCGTCTGAGATACATCGTGGATGAACACTACTATATCGATCGTTTCGGGTGTGTATCGCATGTGATGTGTAACGGATAGTGTGCTAGACCGATATATAGATATCATCGTGAGCTGTCAAAACACCAGACCAGCGGCCCAGCGTTCGCAACAGCTTTCTGCTCGCGGACAAACTGCCGACTATCTATTGTGCCAAACGGTTCTGCGGACATAACGATTTAATAAATAAATAAACAACATCGGGTCGTCTCATCGCTGGCCGACCGCTCGCGCCATTGCATTTGCAATCAACGTGACGATACAACTAATTACAAAACTGTGAAGCGGTGATCAATAACTCGAGGTAGTCTATTGGGACTCATGATACACGGCGCGGACCAGACTCTTGTAGTACGCCGGACTTGCTGGCTCTGCTGACGTGCTAGCTCGGCCGCGCTATACCGCCCCCGACCAGGTGCACAACGCAGACACGCCTGTCTTGTCGGCAATATTATTTTCTCGGCTGCGACAAATGACTGCTCGTCCGATATCGCAGCTGCGTAATTGCGATCCCAGCCGACGGAGGCCTCTCGGATATCATTTGTGCATCGGCGATAGACGACGAGCTTTGTGAGTGATACCAGGCGTTAGGATGTACGCTAATACCAACATACAGAGCGTGAAACATGTCAAGACAAAGGTAAAACCAGTTGATTTCTTATATGTAGTGATGTCATTATGATTCGTTTAGCTTCACCCGCCTGGTATGTGGAGTGCGATGGCTGAGCGGTTGGAACATCGGACTCTCAATCGAGAGAACCCGGGTTCGTATTCCTTTGCTACCGTTTCGAAGCTTTGGCGATTTCGTTCACCCCACGTTGCGACAGTTCGCTCAGCCGGTTTAATGCGTATGTGGCTATATCCAGAGGTAGATAGGTAAAAGAACAGTGTTCATGCAGTAATTGCAGTGTGGCTGAAAGCTTCCCAGAGATGGCGTTGGAATGGTCTGCCAGGGGGTGAAGTGTAAAGCGCTTTGAACAGTCCCAAGAACTGGATACAGCTCTATATATGAACATTACCTTTACGCTGAACTGCCTATTCAGTACGTACACTGTGATTACCAAAACTCTGTTTAGTCAGAGAACATGACAGACATCTTAAAAATCCGCTCTAGCCGAGAGAGTCCGGGTTGCCTTCTGTCGTGGCTATGAAAGATGAGGCGGCCGTAATCAAGACAGACAGAATGTTCTGTGCCCCAGTGTTGAGAGGCCACGTTTGATGCATAGTTGTCGCCCTTTGAACTGAATTCCCGGCAGTTTATTCTTTCTGAAAAGTGAACATATTAGCTGCTGTATTACTGCACGATTCTATGGTATATACTAGTCCGTACTACTTTCTCGCAGAACCGTGACGTCGTCCCGTCCGTGTTAAGAAGTCTTTCAGGATGTTACGCAAAGTACTTGCATGTACTAATTGATACTATGGAACGCACAAATTCTACCAATACTAACCGCATTATTATTATTAAGGCGAAACAAAAGTCTTGGTTTTGGGGCTATGCACCTACAAGAGGCAATAAAAACTAACCATGAGCAACTAAAATCAAGAATATTACACCAATGGTTTATTCAGAATGTTTTCTAAAAGTTGGAGAATCCGGTCATTTCTCCGAATGACCGAGGGCTGACATGTTAACCAGCGCGACCGATAAGCACATGCGCCTTCTATAACATCTTGGTGACCTAGACTACAAGTGGCGTATTAAGTGAGACCGGCATACATAGAACCAATGCAAAGTCTCAAACAAACGTGTTGTTGTGTCAGAAAGAATAGGCCGAAAATGATGACTTTTGTTTCGGTTTAAGCGGTCGAACGCACATTCTGCTTTCAAAAAAGAAAATCCAGTACAGTGAACAGTTTAATACGAAAACTGATAAACCATTGGACGCGATGCAACTGCAATTGAACATTTAAAATGTGTTGTTTGCCTGTAATGGCGCATCTACATTATGGTAGCGTTGGCCATGCAAAATAACACTAGGCCTGAGGTGTTTGTCTTATCATTAATAATGAACACGGTTGTAAGCCCGAGCTACTGCGTCAAGTCGTAAACCAACACTGACACCGGTGAGAGTAGAAGGACAGTGACTCTGACAAACGACGCGCTGTAACATAAGTAATACTGACAAGGTGAGAACTTAACCTACCGTGTCATTATGGCCTTTTGCTCAGGCTGACTGCTGTAGTAGTAGTAGTAGTAGTAGTAGTAGTAGTAGTAGTAGTAGTAGTAGTAGTAGTAGTAGTAGTAGTAGTAGTAGTAGTAGTAGTAGTAGTAGTAGTAGTAGTAGTAGTAGTAGTAGTAGTAGTAGTAATAATAGTAGTAGTAGTAGCAGCAGTAGCAGTAGTAGTTGTTATTGTTATTGTTGTTGTTGTTGTTGTGGTGGTGGTGGTGGTGGTGGTGGTGGTGGTAGTAGTATATTATTATTATTATTATGTAGTAGTAGTAGTAGTAGTAACATTAGAAGTAGTCGTTGTTGTAGTGGTGGTGGTGGTGGTTAATTGGTGGTGGTTTTGTTAGTACTCGCCGGTTGTCATACCGGTAATTCAAATACCATTAGTTGCCAATTATAATCGAAAGACGACGCGTTTGATGACAGGCGCAATGCATCATGGTATTATTATATTTCGACTTGCTTCGAATGTATTTATGTTAACGTCTTCAACATAATATTTTTCACAGGAACACAGAACACAGAACATATTTATTTAGGTGTCCGAAAATTTACGGTACACATACATAATTAGTGTTGCAATGTTGTAGAGTGTCCGCAAACATTGGGTGTACGACTGAGTTCATACCGCCAATATGGCCCAAGCATATGAATCAATATCATCATAAATATTTTACATCAACTATGTTGCAGTCCGTGATCAAGGTCAAACGTATCTGGTTGAGACTGTGTCATTTGGCGAACACTAGTGAAACATCAAGCATGTGTGTAAAGAAAAGTTGAATTAATTTGACACGCTCCCGAACTGCGTGAGACTTACACGAACACGTTTGCGAAGTTACGAAACTCTTGCAGTGAAGAATCAGCGATGTCGACGGATGCTTACTGCCAGCGTCTGTAGGAATGTGAACTGTCGAATATTATTCGGGGAATAGAAACACGGTTTGTGTTTCCACGTTAGGGCCTACAAACATGCAATATGCACCACGCTGAATGGCTTTGCTGAACATTTGTATTTGTACGGTAACTCTGCAGTGTCGGAAAATTCACCAGCAACAAACATAAATCTGCCTAAATTACAAAAATTACATTAGCACAGAAAGCATAACGTATGTTCTCTAACAATTCAATCTGGACAACGGACGCTCATTATAATCAAAACTTACATCATATTTAACTGAAACGCACAACGGGCTCTGGTTGGCCAGCTGAGTCAACCATCACGAAGTCCATCTCCAAACTAACGAGAAGAAATAAGACTATATTTTAACCGGTTAAATGCTGACGCCATTACCTCTATCAAATATAACTGATCGTCTGGTCATCTGGTCTGAAATAGCCCCCGTTAGTGCGAACCAATATGGTGGTAAGAGTATATGCCCGAAATAGCTGTTGCGCTGAGAAGACGGAGTGTATTGCTGTTACTGAGTGACCCGCACTCATGCATCAGTCCGACAACAGAACTCGGCTCACTTTGTGCCGCTTGTCCCCGCCAATCTCCGCCAGCACGTCCATCATCTTGGGACAGACGGCGCATCAGTGAGAAGATCCGTGGTCATGAAACTTAGGAAAGATATATTGCTTCGGGAAAGTTTTTACAACGCTTGCCCTGGATAGCAGTAACCTAATTGGCTAAGAACTCGTCATCAACGTACGACACCGATTACATTTAAAAGGCATGCAGGCAGGCATGCAGGCAGGCAGGCAGACAGGCAGACAGGTAGGCATGCAAGCAGGCAGGCAGGCAGGCAGGCAGACAGACTGGCAGGCAGGCAGGCAGGCAGGCAGGCAGGCAGGCAGGCAGACAGACTGGCAGACAGGCAGGCATGCTGGCAGGCAGGCAGGCAGGCAGGCAGGCAGACAGACTGGCAGACAGGCATGCAGGCAGGCAGACAAGCAGGTAGGTATGCAGGCAGGCAGGCAGGCAGGCAGGCAAACATACTGGCAGACAGGCATGCAGACTGGCAGACAGGCATGCAGGCAAACAAGCAGACAGGCAGGCATGCATGCAGGCAGGCAGGCAGACAGACAGGGTGGCAGGCAGACAGGCAGGCAGGCGTGCATGCAGACAGGCAGACAGACTGGCAGACAAACAGGCAGGCAGACAGGCAGGCAGACAGACTGGCAGACAAGCATACAGGCAGGGCATGGCAGGGCAGGGCAGGGCAGGGCAGGCAGGCAGGCATGCAGACAGACTGGCAGACAGGCAGGCAGACAGGCAGGTAGGTAGGCAGGCAGGCATGCATGCAGGCAGGCAGGCAGGCAGGCAGGCAGGCAAACAAACTGGCAGACAGGCATGCAGACAGGCAGACAGACTGGCAGACAGGCATGCAGGCAAGCAGGTCGACATACTGGCAGACATGCAGGTAAGCAGGCAGGCATGTAGGCAGTCATGCAGGCAACCAGGCAGACAGACAGACAGACTGGCAGACAGGGTGGCAGGCAGACAGACAGGCGTGCATGCAGACAGGCAGACAGACAGACAGGCAGGCAGGCAGACTGGCAGACAGGCAGGGCAGGGCAGGCAGGCAGGCAGGCAGGCAGGGCAGGCAGGCAGGCAGGCAGGGTCACAAACTACCTTATAACACTGATATTAATTAATGATTCGTCATGAATAGCAGTGGGGGAAGGTATGCACGCCATTTCCCTTGCTTTTTATTCAGATATTGCTGCGTCCCCGTTTTCGGATGGCTGGGTAACGGCACGGACTTATAATCACGGAGAATAGACAACGGGAGTAGCTAGAGTCTTTACTGACGTGTTCGTTGATGCGTCTCGCCAACGGTATTGTTCGGCGTGATCGCTCCAGATTATCAACGACTGCGTTTTCCATTAAGCTGTTTTGCGGATGGGTGGTTAAATATTTTGAGCATGTCCGGAATGCTGTTCATGACGAGACTAGGCGACCCCGCTGTGAAGGTTGAATCATTCAAATGCATATTGTTATACAACCATTGGACGTAATGCGTGTCTATCAATTAAATCGAATCCTACTGAATCAAATTGCTTTAAATTGCAATCTTGTTAACGCTTGTTAACTACAGTTAACTAATAATAATAATACTAATAGGAACCCGAACTCAGAGACGCAACAAACAGGAATTGTTAATGGACGCGCACAAGTCGTCAGAACAAAGGAACGCCGATGATTTAGGGAAATAGATAGAAATTTCTAAAAACAGTGCCTTTAGTTTGTTTTGCGCAGTGTAGCTGTAGTTTTAGATGATTTCCAAGTGATGGGGTTTTCGTTCCAGATGTTTATCGCAGCTACAGATAACGCAGGTTTGTCCAGGCTAAGTTTAGGAACAACAAGTTGTTGTGAGATATATGATCTGCGCTGCCTGGGGATATTTGAAAGACCCAGCAGACAAACAAGGTGGTTGCCATAATCGATTAATAGTCACTGGCCGGCTGGCGAATGCACAACATGGACGGGCAAACGATGCGGACGTGACCAAATAGGCCGTTACGCTGTCTGTGCACAAGATGGGCCGCTACGCTTAATAAAGCGGTAACACTTCCCTTTCTTGCGTAGCTATATACCTCTGAACCACTTACGCTTGCTACGCCAGCCGCCGTACAGCGGACCATGGCATGTGTCCCCGGTCTCGATAAATACCGTCGCATATTGGAGCTCTATCGATTATCGATTGTGTTTATTAGTTTGTTAATTAACGGCCACTGCGTAGGAAGTCCTGATAAATAGGATTCGCTCCGAATGCATTATAAATGAACCAATACTCTCCGGATCGTGCATGTTTTGTAAGATAACCTTTGAGAATAGTGTGAACTAATGATGAAACAATTAGACTGGTTCATACTGGTAACTTCATGAGTTTTAAATAAACCATTGGTTTATTTTAGTGTTGGCTTACGTCACGCGACGAGTTTATCTACACCGTATATTTCGCTGTGTTGCTCTTTACAATATCCAATTCACACACGCACGTACACACACACATCAGCACGCACGTACGAATTCATTTACTGCAGTGACAAGCATGAAACATGCTGATTATTTCTACAAGGTTTCAGCTGTAAATAATTAATAGTCTGCTGTAGAACCTATAATACCGTAACAGGAAACAAGGTCGACGCCGGGCCTCAGCCACGGGACGACATTGTTTGTCATAGAAAGCATACCAGGGTTAATTGTTAAGTATACAATTTATCAAAACGATGGCTAATATGCGCGGCTTCTTGATCGAAAATCAATCATTATATGCTTTCAACAACACTACTTAATTTTGCCGATGACGCGCCGATGATAGCCTAATGCCCTATCGATTTATTTTATTATTTGCCTGTCTCCAGCTTTGATTTCATCGAGTTTTCCTTCAATAACGTTTTCCCCCAATATGACTGTTTCTCAGTATGTGTGCATGCGTGAGTTCGTGCGTGCGTGCGTACGTGCGTGCGTGCGTGCGTGTTCTCCCGAAGAACCATAGTTCCGCTTATTTAGTTACCAATAACACGAAGAATCATGTCACGTGGGTTGTATTGTCTAAATACGTCAGAGTCACGTCCAATTTTCGACGGGTCACCGCTTAACAACACGCTTAGTCGCACTAGTGGAGTACGCGGTGTCCGTTTGTGATTAGTGGTCTTCGTAAGCATCTGACACAATCGTAATGTCTTTAGTATGATCTGTGATTATTCAGAGTCACGTAAATGTTTCGTTTAGCTTGTTCGTACGATGGGAACCTTTTGTTAAATTTGTCTCAGGTAAATTGACGTCGGGTTCATTTATTTAGTTTTTTAGTTCACTGAATTCAGCTGGATTTATTTTGTCGCGTTTGTGTCTACGATTTTAGAAAACTGATAGACGAAAATGTATTAAACTTACTGACATCCACGGTCATTATCTTACTGACAAAACTATATGCAAGTTTCAGTAAAAAGACGTAATTGTAATTGTCTTTTAATCCCGTTTAATCCACGCATGCTTAACATTATGATAACATTTTCGCAAAATGAGAGTTGGCCCGCCTAGGTGTCAGCACAATCAGTATCCACCACTTTCGCTTTCCTTTGATGACGTCACACATAAAACGATTCCTTGGACATTAAAGCAAATAAAACACAACTCGAACAAACTCCTAACAGCTACTGCGATTAGAGTTGTACAAACATCGTACAATTAACTCCAAGCCAGTGCAGACGAGACGCCGGCTCCGTTGAGACCCGTAATGAGTCTCGGCTTTGAGGCGACGAATAATGCGCGTCAGCTGAGGCAGGGTCGCGTCGAGTGCTCGCTCAAGTCGACGGCCACGAAGCAGTGACGCCTAATCGCCTAATTACCAGATTACTCGAGTGTGACTATATAGCGCCACTGCGCCGTTTAACGATCGCGTGCCACGACGGTAAATGTGTTTACGTTTCAGCGGATTACGTTGTCTCAGTGTGGTCTGTTTCGTAATCGTTTCTCCTGGTCTGACCCGCCTTGTGCGCAATCCCTACACGATGGCGGGAATACAAAAACAGTGTCGTCTGCGTCCTGTTCTTTTTTATCGTCGTCCGTCGTCGAAGTTGCTTGTCATCATTATTCACGGGTTGTCGTTTGCCGGTGATTGTCAGTGGTCGGCATTAATCTTCCTAAGTCTTCGTTTGTATTCGGTGATCTTCGTTAATCTTCGTTAGTCTTCGTTTTTTTCATTGAGTGGGTTTAGTTGGTCATTTGTCGTCATTATTTTATACTCTGTGGTCTATTTCGTTTTAAAAGGTATCCATGTGTACGATATGGTCTTCGTTGGTTTTTAAATGGTCTTTGCTTGTGTGACGTAGACTTCGTTGGTCGACTTTATTTTTTATTCCTTGGTCTCTTCGGTCTTCGATAATCTCTGTCTGTGTACAGTGGCCTTGGTTCTTCTTGGGCGCTCTTCGAGTGTATTCCAAGATCTTTCGCAGTCTTTTGTGGTTCACGTTCGTTCGCGGTAAGGCGTTATCAGCAGATGCTGGAAGTAGTCGGCTGTGACTCCCGTGGGTTCTAATGAATTGGTGCTTCATTTAATGTTCGCCCGCGGCTAAAACCACAGGATTACAACCTACATCGGCGAATAATTGGATGAGAGACGGAGCAGGATTTAGCCGAAAGCGGTTCGCCTGGACTCCTTTGAACTTTAGAAGGAAGTCGTCAGCTCCCGCGGCTAGAGCCAGGGTGTTTATGAAACTATAACATAGTTTGATCCGCCAATGCATTTTGCCAAAATCATAGTACTTTTCCAAGCATCGTCTCAGTGTTGATGTTATAAGCTATTCCTTTGGCATATCCATCATCGATTTTGTTTTATATACGAGCGATTATAGTAAAAAATTATGGACAAAGCTCGGCAGTGCTTTGATTCCGGCCGACCAATGCTGGCGAACACTTCCACGCGGCCCGACGACTCGGTTCGACCTCATCTAACGAATCGATCATGTCGCAATTGGTGTTCTTCCCTAAAGCGTGCATAGTAGCGTTTCTTAAGCCCCCTGCATGGGACATGTTTTCCCTTGTGTGAAAATTAAACACGTCGTTTCCCAAAAAGTGCTCAAAGCCTGAAATAGTCCAAACGAAATTCACACTTTACTAGGTAAGGTACTCTATATGTGAGCGAATGAATATGACCACCTGGAGAAGATGAAGAGCGTCAATGTGTTAGCCTACGGGGGCAAGTCAGTCCCGTGAGTCAGTACAGTGCGACAACACGAAGGCTATGTTTTTCACACAGTCGTATTGCAGAGCACTGGATTGGTTAACAGTAGTGTCCCAGTAAGGTTACTATAGTTGGGTTATAACACATTCTGTCTCGTTGTAATGCACATACATGAGTGCAAGAAACGACGCTTGTAATACACATACACGAGTGCAAGAAACGACGCTTGTAACACACATACACGAGTGCAAGAAACGACGCTTGTAATACACATACACGAGTGCAAGAAACGACGCTTGTAACACACATACACGAGTGCAAGAAACGACGCTTGTAATACACATACACGAGTGCAAGAAACGACGCTTGTAACACACATACACGAGTGCAAGAAACGACGCTTGTAACACACATACACGAGTGCAAGAAACGACGCTTGTAACACACATACACGAGTGCAAGAAACGACGCTTGTAACACACATACACGAGTGCAAGAAACGACGCTTGTAACACACATACACGAGTGCAAGAAACGACGCTTGTAACACACATACACGAGTGCAAGAAACGACGCTTGTAACACACATACACGAGTGCAAGAAACGACGCTTGTAACACACATACACGAGTGCAAGAAACGACGCTTGTAACACACATACACGAGTGCAAGAAACGACGCTTGTAACACACATACACGAGTGCAAGAAACGACGCTTGTAACACACATACACGAGTGCAAGAAACGACGCTTGTAACACACATACACGAGTGCAAGAAACGACGCTTGTAACACACATACACGAGTGCAAGAAACGACGCTTGTAGTACACATACACGAGTGCAAGAAACGACGCTTGCTTGACTTGTTTACGGCGTATGTATCCGAAGTATTTATGATTCGACGTGATGTACTGGAGATTAGGACGAAAGCTTAACTACATTTCAAGGTCAGGTCTTGGTCAATGTCCGTGATTTAATATGAATTTCACAGAGTCCGGTAGCAACTGACAAGTTTTTATAATTTCAAAACATGTTCTTTTTATTTTACCAGAGCATGGCTTGTTCGACTGTATAGCATCGAGTGTTTACAGTGCATTATATTATTCCCATCCAAATATACCAAGTGAAATGTGAAACCATGTTTCATGGATTAGTCCAATATGGCACATGGTGTGAACTCACCAGCGTAACAAGAGGTTTTATGGTTTATGTTTTTCATACTCGTCCACGCACCGTGTGAACTCACCAGAGTAACAAGAGGTTTTATGGTTTGTTTTTCATACTCGTCCACGCACCGTGCCACTGAGCGATGTCACCTTGTGGTCAGATTAAGCATGCATATGTATATGTAACGACGCCTGTTAATAATTGAACAGAATAACAGGTTATGTGCGACAGGCTTATTGACACGTAGCACTGACGCACGTAGCACTGTTTACAACGTTTTCCGGGATAATATCAGTTCAGCAACGAGGGTTTAGCAGTTTAGAGAGACGAAGCGCGGACGGTCAGGAGTAGGCCGGTGGACGCACCTTCATAGGTCATTAGGTGCGCCTTCCTGGTTGGCAATATATTGGCTTATATTTTCTTTATAACATATGTAATCGAATTTGAGTGCTTTATCTGCGCCGTGGGATTCCGTGTAAAGCTTACAGGATTACCACAGGTCATGTGATGCTCAAACTTGCTTGGCACGTTCGAAACATCTGACGTTTTGGCGGTGAGATAGTGTTTTATGAAATGGATTTGTTGAGGATTTAGGTGGAATTACCATAGGCGCAATAATACTTTGCAAAATACTGCCACTTTCGTGGTATGTACTATTGCGAAGGTATTGAGAGAGGAGGTGATTTTGACGCAATTTGTTCAGCACGTAAAGGGTGTCATCCAGTCATAGACATATTGATGGAGTTGTAACGATGATGTTTACGCATGAATGCACCCGTTCATTCGAGCGTCACACAGAAGTTAATCGAGCGGTGAGCGGCTTATCAAAACAAGACAAATTTGTTTTATTGATCAACGAGTCGGTGGTGATGTCTGACATGAGTAATATCTCGGAGCTCTGGTAGTATACAAAAACGTGGTGGTTGACGGTTGACAGGTTTGCTTACGGCCCGTTCACACGAGCGATTAGTTGCCCAGTTGGTCGGGCGACATGCTATCGCATGACAAAGCGCAGCTACACTGTGTGCGCGTTAACACGAGCAACGTGTCCAGACACTGCAAATGCGACCCATTGACTGCCTGGTGTAAATCATCACTTGAGTTTTGATTGAAGGTCTCGACGAGTACACCTACGCTCGGTCGCGGCGAGCTCTGATTGGCCACTGCCTTCAAGCTGTCGCCCATCATATTATGTAAGAATTGGACCCAGTCGCAAACAACTGTAGCCACGAATTGGCCTCGCCTCGCTAATTGGTCTCGCGAGTGTGTTCACAAGCTAAATTATGTAAATCGCTCGTGTGAACGACCCTTTAGATGGACAATGGTGTAGTATCATCCCCAGAGCCTAGTGTAGCAAGGGCTTAGCGAATCTACTAATCGACAACAAGAAATGTCAAATATTGTGTAACGGAACTGCGGACAACATAATCAGCCGTTTAATAGTATCAAATATGTTGACAGAGACGGAATCATACCGTGTGCGCGATGTATTAAAATACTCCGCTTATATGAATCATCCGCTTAATAAAATCAAAGTGTTCTGGCTCGGTGTGATTCTATTAAGCGGAGTCCGGTGTATTTGGTCCGAGTCTGTCCGCGTTGAATGCGAGGCGGGGCGAGCGTGTCGTGGGAAGGGTGATCCTCCGTCGATCACCCGCTCAAAATCAAGAGGACGAGATATGCTTTGCCACAAACATGCAGAATGCTACAGTCAATGCTCCGTTCGCCGGAAAGGCTTATCCCTGGATAAGTGTATTAAGCAAATTTAAACTGGTGGGTTTTTAGTTTACGGCGAAATGCTGTTATATTTCCTACATACTTGGCACTAACGGGGACTGAGTTCCACAGAGTCTATACTATACTTATACTTGGAATACTTGGTTGTATAGTCTCTTTTAGCCGGTGGCTAGATACTTCAATTTCTTCTTGAAGATGTTCAGGGTAGAAGCTCACACGACTTCTTCAGGGAGTTTATTCCAGTAATCAATGACACGATTTGTGAAGAAGTGTTTACGGATCTCTGTTTGGGAGTACGTCTTCCTAAGCTTCAAGCTATGGCCCTTCAGTTTGCTGCTACATTCATTGAAAAACATGTCAAGTTTATTCCTATTTAGGCCACTGAGATCCGCCTAAAGTCGTCTCTGTTCCAACGGAACCGAGTCGACAGGTGTTGTTTCAGTGTTTTATTCTGAACTTTCTCTAATTCATCTATATCCTTTCTATAGAAGGGGTTCCAAGCTGGCGATGCATATTCCAGCAGTGATCGTATCATTGCTTCATATAATGTCTTTATTATCTTTTCCAATTAACTTTCAAAGCATCGTTTAATTAATTAGTTAGGTTATCGCATATGGTGATTCCTTGATCTTTTTGTTCTCCAAAAACTTCTAAGATTTCTCCAGTTAATGCATATGCATAGTTGAGGCTTTGTCTTATTTTGAGAACTACACAATTAGTGGCATTGAAGTTTAATAGCAACTTTTTTTTACGAAACTGCAAGTTTGTTGAGATCATCTTGGAGAGCTTCACAGTCAGCTAATGTAGAATATTTGAGTAGAGTTGTGATTCATCAGCAAACATTTTGGCTGTTGCCTTGACTGAGTCGGGTAGATCATTTACATATAACAAAATAGTAATGGCCCTAGAATTGAACCTTGTGCAACCCCACTTCTGACACTTGTCCATGATGAATGACCATTTCTTAGGACCATCTTCTGCCTTCTATACCTGCTAGGAAAGATTGGATCCATAATAGCACTTTGCCTTTAATACCACATTGTCTTAATGTATAAATCAATCGTTTATGGGGTACACTATCAAAGGCCTTTGAAAAATCTTAAGTAAATGACGTCAGTTTCACCACTGTTATCTGTATTTGCTGTCCAGTCTTGTAGACATTTAAATAGTTGAGTAATGCAGACATTCAAATAGTTGAGTAATAAATTGTTTTTGAAAACCATGTTGGTCACAGCCGATAATATTTTTTTGTGGCAGCTAGTTTAAGCAACTGTCTTGTATTATTCTTTATAGCAGTTTAGCCACTTGGCTGGTGATTAATTGTTGCACTTGTTTCGTGGATCTTTTTTTGTGGATTGGTGCTACATTAGCATCCCTCCAATCCTGTGGTGTTTGGCTTGTTTGTATGGATTTATTAAATATATGGGCTAGAGGAAAAGTTAGAGAGTGCAGTAATTCTAGCTCGTCTGTAAGAACATATATGAAATAATTGTTTGATGTGTTTGCTTTAGTTTGATCATCTGAGACGTTTCTTCCTTCAAAGTTAAGATCACTAATTGTTGACGATGATATGGTAAAGTGTCTAGTTCCAGAACCTTTTATCGTTAACATTTATTTGGTCGACCAATTTTTCCTCCTTTAAGACAGTCTGTAGCTTTTCTTCTTCTAATTCACAGATAATGTCGGCTGAAAGCCCACTTTTGTTTGCCACTACTTATTTTGCACGTTTACTTTTTTGCCTTTTACCCAGATTTGTATCTTACCCATGGAGGCTTTAATCTTGAACGCTGCTTTGTCTTTGTCATGCTTCTCCACTAGTTCGGTATAACACTGCCTGAAATGTTCCCCCATTTCAGTAAAAAAAATATTTTTGTATTCTTTGGTCCAATCTACGTTTTTATGTCTTTGTTTGTTGCCTCATTTGGATTGTGATGTTATTCAATGGATTGTGATGTTATACAATGGATTGTGATGTTATACAATGGATTGTGATGTTATTCAATGGATTATGATGTTATACAATGGATTGTGATGTTATTCAATGGATTGTGATGTTATACAATGGATTGTGATGTTATTCAATGGATTGTGATGTTATTCAATGGATTGTGATGTTATACAATGGATTGTGATGTTATTCAATGGATTGTGATGTTATACAATGGATTGTGATGTTATTCAATGGATTGTGATGTTATTCAATGGGTTGTGATGTTATACAATGGATTGTGATGTCATTCAATGGATTGTGATGTCATTCAATGGATTGTGATGTTATACAATGGATTGTGATGTTATTCAATGGATTGTGATGTCATTCAATGGATTGTGATGTTATACACTGGATTGTGATGTCATTCAATGGATTGTGATGTTATACAATGGATTGTGATGTCATTCAATGGATTGTTATGTTATACAACTGGACATCTTAGTAGTGCCTTTATACTTTTGTGATCGCTCAGAACAAAACTTTCCTATACCTCGAGTTTATCTATACAACTGGGGTCTGAAATGCACACAAGGTCGAGGATGTTGTTACCTCTGGTTGGTTTATCAATCATCTGAACCAAAAATGTATCATTGAAACTTACGAATAATGTTGGGTTTAAATTATGTTTTGTTAAAAGTAGTACTCCTCCCCTGTTTTCCACTGTGTATGTACGTTGTGTGTAAACATGTATCATTCGGTCTTTTCTAAAGCATGTATAATGTGGTGGTGTGAATTCTGAGTCAGCAATGTCTGATAATAACCAGTGCAGCAACTGAAAAAACTTTAGTTCCGACAGTTGTCTTACCACTGGGAACACACAGTAGATTCTAATTAGATGATCGAAGCTGTCTGGGCAAGAGTGAGGAGTGAATGTAAATATGCTGGTGAAGTGGTGCTGAGTGAGAGAAACGAGCAGACCTGGTAACTACCCTCGCCAAACAATGCTGGACATGTTGAAGTTTCAAGATGTCCCTGAGAGCAATACTATGATAAAGGGAATTGCAATAATCAGATCTACTGCTAACAAGAGCAGGTGCAATAGTTTTGGCGATAGCAAAATATTTATACCGGGGAATACGACGACAGTCACGAATGTCACAAAAGACATATACCGGGGAATACGACGACGGTCACGAATGTCACAAAATACATATACCGGGGAATACGACGACGGTCACGAATGTCACAAAAGACATATACCGGGGAATACGACGACGGTCACGAATATCACAAAATACATATACCGGGGAATACGACGACGGTCACGAATGTCATAAAAGACATATACCGGGGAATACGACGACGGTCACGAATGTCACAAAATACATATACCGGGGAATACGACGAAGGTCACGAATGTCATAAAATACATATACCGGGGAATACGACGAAGGTCACGAATGTCATAAAAGACATATACCGGGGAATACGACGACGGTCACGAATGTCATAAAATACATATACCGGGGAATACGACGAAGGTCACGAATGTCATAAAAGACATATACCGGGGAATACGACGACGGTCACGAATGTCATAAAAGCAGCAAAGACAAGTTTGTGAAATATGCTGTCTAAAATTAATATCAGGTTATTCGTAAATTCCGTGCTGAGAAGGCTGGTGTGAAAATCTGGCCCAGCTTAGGTGTCGGGAAAAAACAGTCACGTTTACCACGCTGCTTTTGTCTACCAATAATAAGAAACTCTATATTGTTCTATCGGTTTATATGCCTCATGCGACCTCGACGAGCACGGGAACTCGCTTCTTGCCGGGCAAGACGAGACACTGATCGATAGGCGGATGTGTACATGACTGGCCGGGAACAATTCTTATTTTGATATACCACACGACAGCACCGAATTCTACTTTACCGTCTGCGCGTTGAACAAAAGCGTCGTCTGAAAATAACCTGCGTTTCACTGCGGCGAGGCAGCGCAACATTTTTGCGAACCGTCCCCGTTGTACAAACCTAGATAACGTTGCTTGAAACGACGGCCACATTAACAAAACAGAACAAAACCAGGTCGACCGCAATGTCTGTTAGTATTTAATATACAATATGAACAGCCTGTGCGAACTTAGTAATTATTGACAACAGTTTTGACCTAAATGAGTGGCTTGTATTGCGTGACAGACGGCCACAGAAATCAATAGACTGTGTTTGTTTTAATGTACGCCCGTTTAGATGTGTCTTCTGAAGCGTCACGTGAAAATCGTGTTGCATGAAGCGAATGCAATTTCTGTGTTATTGAATATACATGTTTTAAAAGAAGGATAGCTGTCAGATTGTCAGACATACCGAAAATTAATATAAAAAATAAAAATTTGACCTTTGTAATTCAAATCCGTTTTTTCAGGTTGCACATCAGTGTCACTCCCACGACCCCAGCGAAAAAAAACATGTCTGGCTCAAAAAACACAGGCGATTGTTTTGCTTCAAAATAAACTATTGCAAAACACATGGAGGTGGTCTCTCGTGATCTTAGCTTCAGGCAGATACCAACATTTTTATGTTTCTCTGAACCCTTATCCCACCTGGGCACGAAAAACCGTGTGTGATTCCAACACGTTTTGCAACACAAACATCCGTAAATAGATACTTTGCTTCTCTTGTGGTCCTTTGTTATGCTGGGTTTCGTTGCTTTGACGGATGGTATGTGAAGTGGTGGTGCGAGCGGTCGGGCATGCCCGAGGCGATCAAGTACGTGGCAGCCGGCACTTCACGGGGCGGCGTGGATTGTCTAATAATCTAAATAATTTTGGTCACCACAGGTTGAAATATATGCCACTTTGTACTGGTATTTGCGGCAGAACAGAAAAGTAAGCAGTTTTAGGGCAAACGTCTGGTGTATGGTGGCGCCACCGTACGGATTATTAACCAGTGAATATAAACGCGTAGTTGTTATATGGTGGTATCATATCATCATCATGTCATGTGTGTGCGTGAGTGCGTGCGTGCGTGCGTGCGTGCGTGCGTGTGACATCGGTAATGTGAATGAAATCGGCAACAAACACGGGCATCGCAATTTCCCAACAATAAAGACGTAACTTCGTAATTTAGTTGAAATTTACTTACGACATCAATCATTCTTTACTGCGTATTCTTATTTCAGTTAGCAATTTATATTTGAATTTGAATAGTCAACTTTCGTCGATCAATAAATTCAATATCGTACAAACGTCGAGACGAGTATTCAGTTACCAAAATTACCGGAAAAGCTCGGGCCTAGTGTTACTACTTCGAAGGGTCAGGAAGAGTAATCTATCACCTTTAAGTGGGACCGGGTGCGCCCGAGTGAGCCCGGGTGAGTCCAAAACGGCAAAGCCGTTCATAGAAAGTTGCCAAACGTAGGCCGACATAATTCCGCAATTTTTGGTATGTATGTATGTATGTATGTATGTATGTATGCATGCATGTATGTATGCTATGCTACTCCT
The DNA here is from genome assembly GCA_033239005.1 of Lamellibrachia satsuma. Classification (NCBI taxonomy): domain Eukaryota; kingdom Metazoa; phylum Annelida; class Polychaeta; order Sabellida; family Siboglinidae; genus Lamellibrachia; species Lamellibrachia satsuma. The sequence goes on from BSQZ01000005.1 coordinate 400,607, forward strand.
ATACAATTTGCGTTTTTCTTCGATAGTCCAACGTTAAATGAATGAATGAATGAATGAATGAATGAATGATTGAATGAACGGAACGGAACGGAACGGAACGAACGAATAAATGAATGAATGAATGTTTATTTAGGATCACAAACTTAAGGCACTGTGTCCCATGTACGTCATGCAAGGCAAGATGTCGCTTCACGTTACTATAACTGGCAGTATTACCTCTCAAATTGAAGAAGCCACCAATATGTTGACTGGCAGTACCGTGCACCAAGGCATTGATGGATAGTTCTGTGATAACGTTGTACATCCATTTTCTAGTCACGTACGAACTACCAAGTTGTCCCGTCCGGAGGATAAAATGTTTTTCTAATAGTTGAAGCGTTAGGATACGAAGATGGAAATTAGCTTATCCTAATTATACACCACTTTTAAAATGGCTGTTCACACGAGATGACACATTCACAATCAGGGTAAAATTTCCGCTATGCACCCCATAGAAACAACTCGGCGTTCGCTTGATTCGAATGAAAAGGCGAGCAGATGTGCGTGCTTGAGTACACGTGTGTATGTTAAGCATGCGAGCATATTTATTTTTCTACTGAAAACAAAAGTAGACATTTGAGTTGCCCTGATCTGCCCATTCGCCGTATCCATTATTAATTTATGAATAACCTCAAATCATCGATGTAAGACGCTATTCTGAATTGTTTTCACGCGGGACGGAACACCAACTGTTTCGCTTAGCGTCCGCCATATAAAACATCATTTTCGTTAGTAAGCAGCTTTCGTTAGGTGGCGCCACCTGGCGAATGCGAAGTTGTCGAAGTTGCACACAGGTCGATGTAATATGAGGTTAAATTACACTGGCACCGTAATAGCCCGGGGGTGGGGTGATATGATGGTGAATGACCGGTGCTGTGTAATCTCGTACATCGATGTTTTAATATCAGCAATCATTACGAAGAACTCATCGGAGCTAAATATATATATATATATATATATATATATATATATATATATATATATATATATATATATATATATATATATATATATATATATATATATCGACGAAGTGGTGGCAATCGACTACTTCATGCTAAAGAAATACTATCTCAACCGTTCCTTATTATGCTGTTTGCGGTCGTCATTTCGAGTTATCTGTTTGGCCGTATGGACCCCTGGTGTCTATTTGTCTATGTTGTACGTCACATAAACATTTATTTAGGCGTACACGATAACGTATATATATATAGGGTTAACTGCAAATACGTCCTTCTACACCAAATGATTGTGTCAATATTATGTAACACGACTGCCCACGATGTTGACAATTTGAACACAAAATGCCTGCATTTTACGGGGGGCAAACATGTTACTTATTTTATTGATTATATTTCTACAGGATGGGATATCATTCTGGTAACACACTGATGTTATCTACAGGATGGGACATCATTCTGATAACACATTGATAGTAACTACAGGGTGGGACATCATTCTGGTAACACACTGATATTATCTACAGGATGGGACATCATTCTGTTAACACACTGATAGTATCTGCAGGATGGGATATCATTCTGTTAACACATTGATATTATCTACAGGATGGGACATCATTCTGGTAACACACTGATATTATCTACAGGATGGGACATCATTCTGGTAACACACTGATATTATCTACATGATGCGACATCATTCGAGTAACACATCGATATTATCGCCTTTCGACACAAGACCGCGCAGACCGTCCCTCGTCCCCTAACTCGTCTGCCGGACCTGTAACGGCTGCAGTCACCGACTCCTGCTGTGGTAATTTTTATTGTATGTGTTTACCATATTTATTCACGAACCGGCCATTTGATTAAATTATATCACATGTCTGGCAAACTAGTATGTCCTTCCATTTCTTTTTAGATGGGAAGGTTGATCGATATGTATAGACTCAGTGGCGTGACTCCTGGCGAGAATGAGTCTGGCAGCTTGCTATTCCAAAAGAATGCCCTTTCTAAACATCACTGACATGATATCCCCTACTAGAAAACGAGTCTTACTACTGTAACGAAAACAGCGAATTTTAATTTATATAACTTAAAATTGGTGTTACACATATGGGTTTATCGTTTGCGTTTCTCACTAGTATATGGAGTCAATTTCATGAACCCAATTTCCCATATGTGATTATATTACAATGGGTGATTTGCATCTTCTATTAATCTACACTTATAATAAGCTATTTTATGGTGACTGTGATAAATAACATGATATTGGAAAAACCTAAAGTCTGTGTGACAGTATATTTCGGGGACCGAACCTACGATAGCTAAAGCAATCATCAATCGACACAAGAAATTAAATTCACACATAATTGATGATATCGTTATCACCTCTGGTAAACCAACCTAACAAAGTAATATTTTACAAATGTACCGTGCTTCGAATTTTCGAATCGAAAATGGACGGAATATCAGTCATGAATTTATGTAATTAAAGTAATATTTCATAGGCCTAATACATTGAGCACGTAGAAAACATATTGTAATTTGTGAATATCGGCGAAATGCACAGTTTAATTAACGCAACCAGCATTCGTTTGTACCTCTCTCGGTGGTGTAAGCAAGTTATAGGTGATACAAAATACAACGTAATGTCTGGGACTCTGGTGCACACACCGTGGGGTAACGTACGCAAATACTGTGGTGTACACACCGTGGGGTAACGTAAGCAAATACTGGTTACACGAAGATATAAAACATAGCCAGTGACAACATCGCCTTTATTAAAGGCCCCTCCTCAATTCAATGTTTTTGCAAGTTTCACTTCAAAATCATTTGAAGTGGGACTTAACCTACCTTGTATCCATAGCAACGTGCTAGCTCGTTGGTGCAACTTTTGAATGTACAAAGTAGTTTTTTATTAAATCACAAGACAAACTATCAAATTAGTCAATGTTTGGTCTAAATTTAATTGAAGTGAAAACGGAAACGCTGAAAACTCACGAATTACAACCTTGGTGAAATTTCGTAACTTTGTCTTGACATCAGCGAGAGGGTGGAAGTCACGCCCATAATCAGCATTTACCGGCACAGTGTTTGCCATTTTGGATATCCACTATTTTGAGCCTTACCAGATGAAGTCAATTCTTTCGATGATTTGAAAAAAATAGGCATTTTTTAATTCAATTTACTGCGGATGTTACATAAACTATTCACCCACTACACCATCGACTAACCGGATTCGAGGTAGGCTAAATCAGTTGAGGATGGAGTTTTAACATACGATGTCCATAGGGGAAAGATCTGTTGTAAACGAAACCGTTGTTGATTGTCAATAACAACGGTAAACAGGCACCCACAGCGCGCAGTCGTATGAACTTAATTATCTCGACAATTATTTATAGCGCCTAATGGAAGCCTTGACGTATGGTCTCGCGTAATCTCCAATTAATCATCGGTGTTGCTTGTTGCTGATGAGGTGTTGACAGCCCTACGCTTGCGTGTCACTACCCGAGGGTTCAGCTCAGAATTCAACGCCAGTGTAGCATAAGTATGGTAGTTCTTGTTGCCAGATAATGAGTGCGCATAAAATTGGTTGCCCGTGCAACATTGTCGAAACATTCGAAGAAAGAATCGCGTTATGTTTACATAAATGCGGCCATGAGTGACACCTGTCTGTTACGAACACACAGACACAGTTATTAAAAATATTTTAGAAGTCATGAATACGCATAGTTGTGTTTATTACGAACATATGCCTATGACGTTACACCGTCATAAATAACACACGAGTTATTGTTGCCGGCCGGGGTCTTATTTCAATATATTTTCCAGTGTCCAGGTTTCACAGACTCTGTCCGTTGAAACTCACCATCAGCGACCCAATCGGTGTACAGGGGCTGTACCTGTTACAACCGGAAGGAAATAACACCCATTTGCCTGCCAATGACAACACTCCCACGCAATGAACTTAATCCCGACTGTTTCTTCCATCTGGGAGGTATACCCGTGTGGAGTCGTATAACTTGTATCAGCAGTGCCTCTCCCTCCCACCTAGTCGGCGTGTCCAGACGGCAAGGTTTAGGTTCACTCAACTTCTGTCCGTCCCAAATACACGCTACACTCACACAAAAATGTAAGACCACAATTACATTACGTGTAGTGTAGTTTCTAGCATTTCGGAATTATTTTATATTTATATTTGCCAAGAAGTCACTATGTTCAGTGAACAAGGATAGAACTTTTAAAATATCTTTGGCAATCATTTAATAATATTACTAACAATAATAAACTTCTACAGCGCCTCTGCCGTCAGGCACCTGAACTCAGAGGCACAAAAAAACAATATGAAACGGATTTGAAAAAGCTTAGATATTTTGGTGTTGACAATCCAAGACTCCGATGGGTATATTAATATTCATCGAAAGCTGCCCGTTTTGATAGCAAGGGTGTCTACAATATGATTAAAAGAACTGTAAGCACACGGTTTTGGCTAAACTTGTTCGGCACATTGGTAACGAAGAACAATTGGATATGACTAAGTTTTAGTATTTCTGATCGTCCTGTTTTTATACAATCTCGCAAAACGTAATATGGCCATAAACAGAAAACGTTGGTCTGACAACCAGAAGGAGTATCGCGTGTGTGTTCTAGTCTCGGCAGTGCACGCCGTCGCCTATTGACTACGACGTTGACAAATGATCTTGTTTCACCGCTGACTGGCGATCACTGGTTTTTGTTTTTAAAAAAATTTCTTTCTTCAGCAGATCGATGTTTTAGTTATGTGCCAATGACATTTTAAAGTGAATCAGCTCTGGTCGGTCACTGGTGTGCATTTAGTATGAGTTGACGCGCAGGTCCATCCCAAATATTAACAAAATAAACCCATAAAACGAAGAACAGCGAAGTCACTGGGCGGAATAATTCCTATTAAAATAATAGGTTTGCAAGTTTTTAAAAACTAATAGTGGTTGCATGAAAACATTGCTTTGTTTACATGCATTTTACACAATACCAATATGACACGTGGTAAAGCGACACATTTACGATATGTATTAATGACATTTAATATAACCTATCTAATTTGGAGAAATTAATCTAACGTTCATATGTAACCATGTGTGCGTGTGCGTGTGCGTGTGCGTGTGCGTGTGCGTGTGCGTGTGCGTGTGCGTGTGCGTGTGCGTGTGCGTGTGCGTGTGCGTGTGCGTGTGCGTGTGCGTGTGCGTGTGCGTGTGCGTGTGCGTGCGTGCGTGCGTGCGTGCGTGCGTGCGTGCGTGCGTGCGTGCGTGCGTGCGTGCGTGCGTGCGTGCGTGCGTGCGTGCGTGCGTGCGTGCGTGCGTGCGTGCGTGCGTGCGTGCGTGCGTGCGTGTGCACTACATGCTGTGTCAGTCCTCTTTTTTACTAGTTCAACTTTCATCAGCCGGCGACATTATACCCGCAGCGTAGCAATAATCGTGCGAAGACGTCATGGGTTTACCGTTGTTGTTTTTCGAACGTACGGAAAGGTTAATGCGTCTTCTGCGTCTGCGGACCGAATCGCTGCTGCGGACAGACTCACGTCGGCGCAGTATAAAGAGGGAAGTTAGCGCTTCGTCCACTCGTGTCGGACGCGGAATCGATCAGCCGGCCCGCGGACTCCCGAGATGGACTGAGACCGCCCGCTCACTGACGCACGCAGCTCTTTGACAGATCGCCTCACGACCGACGTCTCCCGCGGGTATCGCCTCGCCGGATCAGCTCAGTGAATGCCCACAGGGACGACGCAGGATTTACACCGGATTATAGCGCCGATGTAGCTGCTGGGTCTGCGTGGTTTGTGTGCGGAGATGTCTCGTGTGTGGTGGGTGCGAGGGGGGACGAGGGGTACAGAAAAAAGAATGAAAGAGGGGCAGAGAGGGGGCAAGAGAGAGAGAGAGAGAGAAAGATATATATATATATATATATATATATATATATATATATATATATATATATATATATATATATATATATATATATATATATATATATATATATATATATATATATATATAGAGAGAGAGAGAGAGAGAGAGATAGAGAGAGAGAGAGAGAGATTGAGAGAGAGAGAGAGATTGAGAGAGAGAGTGTGTGTGGGGGGGGAGAAAACGAGACATATCTACGAATGCTTTGCGCGGTTCCGTGATTCCGGCATGTTGTTATTTATACCTCCTATGAATTCTATGTGCCTTTGAGAGGTTGTTAGTAGATAATAAGTATACTTTGTGACTTTACAGTATGAACTGTCGATTTGTACCAGTCTCGGTTGCGTCAGCGGCCATACGGCCTAGCGATCTATAGCACAGATATGCTGTGGTTTTTTTAACTGGAGTTGTTGCACTACAGGAAACGCTTCATCAACACATGTCGGTAATTAATATCCTAGAATGCACATACTTATACAACAACAATAGTTATTTTTGTTCGAACAGTCTGGGTGTGCAAAGAATGTTGTTTTCTTGTGTGGTCAGTGCCAAAAAATCTCATTATATAATCCACCGTGAGTATGTTTGTATGTTTGTATGTTCCTCTGCGACCCCACGGCCGAGTCGTCACAGTTTTATTTTATTGAAATTCACCTGCTATTACCCTGTCTGCGAACAATCGAATTACCCTTCGTAACGACAACTATCCACAACGCTACGCGAACAATTGCGTACAACTGTTGACAACGTGACACGTGTTTTCCTCGATGCGAAGGCACGGCGTCGCGACTTGTTACTGCAACTTTCAGTTTACATCATAATTTCGAGAGTTGAACAGATGCAATCAATAATGTTATGTATATCCTGAAAATTGGTAAACGCGAACTAGCAACTTATCCCGTCTGGAGGCTGGACATTTAGGAATAATTGGACTTCGTATTTTTAACATGGTTCACAAACCACATGTTTCTGGAAGAAAACCAATCACCAGCCAATGAAACCGCAGTGAATTATGGGTAACTGAGGCACGATGAATACGTGCTACATTCTGTATGATATAATTGGGGACTGATATAATTGGGGACTCCACCAGGTCGATCTCGAAAATAACTCCGCAGTCTATGACATAATGTTACTTACGGTAATTGAAATTCGTGAATGATACTGCAATGGCCAGTAAAATAGTTTATCCCAGAATTCAGTACATCTATTCATTAGGATTTCGAATGGTTGCTGGACCAGCATGCATTGTAACGGTAATTCTTGTTTACACATAGGTATACATGATGTATTCAGTATCTATATTCTATATATAGCTTTATTTATTTGGTGGGGCGCGATAGCATACCGGTTAGAAGGCCGGACTCTCAATCGAGAGAACCCGGTTTCAAATCCACCTCTGGCAAGTTTGATCACCCCACGTTGCCACAGTTCACTCAGCTGTATAAATGAGTACCTGGAAATACAGACAGTGGTGGATATGTGAACGAATAGCCTTCGCGCAGCAATTGCAGCGTGGCTGAATACTTCCCAAAGAAGTTCAGATGGCCTTGGAATGAACAGGTCTGCCAGGGGGTGAAGTGTAAAGCGCTTTGAGCAGTCCTATGGACCGGATACCGCGCTATATAAGAACGTACCTTTACCTTTAAAATACATAACGGTTCTGCGAGTAGCTAAATATACAAGTAGCTATATGTGACGTACATAACATACGGAGCAGATGTCTTTATTTGTTTATTTGCTTGTTTATTCATTCGTTCGTTCGTTTGTTTGTGTGTTCGTTCGTTCGTTCGTTCGTTCGTTTGTTTGTTGACATAGTACTGTGAGTCCTGATATTGACCTATGTGACGTGTTTCGGACTGCTGTGAATTCAATGACTTTGGAGCGTGCTTGTAGCGCGGACCGCGACATTTTAATTAAACAGACGCGTAATTAGCGTCGAGTGACCGCTCGAAGTGGTCACACAGATGTCCAATACTTCAGTTATCACGCGAGGCCGCCCAGTCGGCCGCCCATACATGATTGAACAGAACGCGACACTAATAACGCGTAATGATGCCGCTAGTTGAGTGTTTATGGCTGGCTGGCTGGCTGGCTGGCTGGCTGGTTGGCTGGCTGGCTGGCTGGTTGGCTGGCTGGCTGGCTGGTTGGTTGGTTGGTTGGCAATGGCGTATTTAGGGATTCCGAAAGGGTGCACCGGGGACCATACTTATAGTTGCCCATTAGTTTGAATTCATATCCCAAAGCCAAAGGGGATAGTGACCTAATGCCCCCCCCAAAAAAAAAACCGCCACTACCGGGACAAAGTTGGCTGGTAGTCTCTTTGGTCGGTTGGTCAACTGTTGTTTTTGGTAAGTTAGTTGAATGTTCCCCGTGGTGGTCCGCCGTAGAAATTAGCAAGTCTGCCACAGCACTGCCACAGCATTGCCGTTAAGTGCACGACTCGATCATAAACAGCACACAGCGGAATATTCCCCCAAAGTGCATCATTAGCACGGAGTTATGTTGCTCGCACTCTAGATGACGGTGCGGTAATATTTCACGCCCAAATACCGACTGGGTGCCGACTCATTCCGCGACCGTCTACCTGCGCGCGAGTGCTCCGTGTGTTCGCGTCGATTATCCCGCGACATCATCCGCTGGAACGGCTAAGCCGCGCGTTCGGCGAGATCAAACAGGATTAGTCTTAGTCGAGAACGTCGCTCCACCAGCACGGACAAGACAAGGGAAGTGTTCCCCGAGGGGCGGCGACTAGGTCGGACTAACGTCCCCGCCTGATGGTACGGCCGATCTCGATGCCAGCGCCTCCGTGCGGCTTTCGCTGAAAGGACGCGGCGATTTGCACATTTGAATAGCGGCGTACGGGGAATAGACCGATACCTCCAGAAAGACACGCGTAGACGTCTCCTCTTGCCACTGACAAAGGTTATGTGAGCATAAACATTAAGGATGTGTGTCTTCGCTCTACCGCAAATGTCACTTTTGACTGGATGACGACGTTGCCATGGAACGTCCGTTCTCCGAGGGTCGCTTCTGAAAAATACAGCATAGCGTGGCACGGGTTTTGGCTTCAGCAGCCGCATTCAACAGTCGATCAGCCGATTTAATCGCGCTTGGTCGGAGGCTTAGTGTGAGCGGTGTCGATGTGCCCATTGTTCGCCCGACCCAGCAGTGACCGGATGACTGAGATTGCGCCGACTGTCTCATTGACGCCGGAAGATGGGACTTGACCGGGAAGCGACGACCCACGCGCACGCGACGCAGATCTTCCGGGTTATTTCGAGGTGACGACGCACTACGGAGGACAACGACTTGTGCGATCACTCAAATGTGCCAAGACGCGCCGAAGTCGACTACCGGGCACCTGCTATCGCGACGAGGCACGTTGTCGGACAGCTATTCACCGCTGCGTCGTGCGTCAAAGCCTTGGTACCCGGGTTGCCCGACGCTTGGTTTTCGCTCTTTTAATTTCTTCCGCCGCTGCTGCGTTTGGTCGAATGCTCCGAGCGCAAATGCAGCCACGATTGGCTGATTGTTCTATAGGGGCGAACAACTCGAAGTACGCGCTGTTACGCGTTCTGCGTGCGCGCAAACACGTTCATTCATGCGTGTAATCTCGCACGCGGAGCAATGCGTTTTTTAACATGCGAGCCCTGTCACTAGGATGCGACGAGGATTTTTTTGCGTTTGACATTTCGCATTCTGTAGGACTCGCAATCGCGAGCTATTAGTGAACGGGAAGGCGCGCGACACACGAGGCGATGATCGCGTTATCGCCGTTGTCCAACTGATTTTTTCCGGATTGCCGCATGTTCCCAGTCGGAATCACGTGTGTAAATAGCAACTCCCGTAGGTTTCAAGGCCGGAAACGAGATTGCCCGAGTGAGGTGCGGCGAGATTGGACGACACGGACCTGTTTCACGCAACGGAGTACGCGCTCAGCATATAAAGGACACGGCCAGAAGCCGTAGCAGCAGTTCGGCTGTGGTACACCGCACTCTAAGGAGGAGATCCTCTGTGCAGTTCGGCTGTGGTACACCGCACTCTAAGGAGGACATCCTCGGTGCAGTTCGCACCCAGGCAAATAGCCTTTGGTGATACCCGCCGTCGAGCGGTTATGATGACATGTTCTCCGTGCCGTCGGCTGGCCTTAAATTTGTTTCCTGTTACTACGAACGGGATTCTCGCGTGACGTTTGACGAGAATAGGTCAACATGCACACAGGAGTTGCATCAACGAGCGGCGTCGGAACCCGTGTGTCCGGCAAGAGGTGTGGCGCGGGATCAACTGACAAGCAGTCGCCCGATTTTGAGGTAGGTGGTGCTGCCTGGAGCCGTGTTCCTCTGTGAAATGGACGCACGAAGAAGCAGATTAAGGTTTGAGATCTAACACATGTTATACGGTATCTTGCCGTCGTCTGATTATACCTGCAGGGGCATTTAACTTTCCTCTTGTACATCCGGTCAAAGTCGCAATGATTATATCAATCGGAAGGCCTAGTCTTGTTCCGTGTCCAAGTCTTCCTGCACTTGCGACAAAAGCCACAATGACCACAATGAGAGAGATAGATAGAGAGAGAGAGAGAGAGAGAGAGAGATTTGAGCGTGCGTGCGTGCGTGCTTGCGTGTGTGTGTGTATTTATTATTTATGTTGGCACGATCCCGCGCCGTCGTTCTACGAATTAATTATGTAGTTATGCTGAAATGAAATCAGACATGTGTATGTCCGTATATACCATTAGTGTGGTGTCATATTTTGTTAACGCAGTGATGTCGTTCTTTTAACGATTTGATCGCACGATCGACTGCAGCATGTGTCAGTTGTAGTTCAACGTTTATTTTCCGAACGACCAATTCGTGCCATTTGCCAGCAGTTCACAGGCTCCGTCACAGATGATACAATACATTGTGTCACGCGGTTAAACAGACACGTAATGTCACCAGGTGTAATGTTAACTAGCGTCTGCACGTACCCCACTCAAGTCTGAAAATGAAAATAAAATATAAAAAAAATTAATTAAATGGCAACACATGCAGTGATTTTTTATGGTAAAAAGTGTTAATACCTGTTTTATGTTGTGTTAATTTTTGCGTGACAGACGCTGCGCTGCGTTACGCAACATAACAGATGAACACGCAACATAACAGCTGAACACGCAACCATTTTGGGGTACTCGACTAACGCTAATGTAACATAATGGCCGAGCAGCTGAGACCTTGGTCAGTTCAAAGTCTACCGGATGGTGGTGAAGATTATCGTGATGATGGAGACGGCAGTTCTGCCGCTGCGGCTGAAAGCAGCGAAGGTTCCAGGCACGGTATTGTGTGCTGCAGTTGTGGAAGGAGAAAGTATGCCGACTAACGTAAGACACATGTACCTGGTAGTGTGCACGTGTTTGAACTATAAACCATGCCCCGCAAGCTGTATATAAACGGGAACGATGTCTCCGTGTTGAATCCACGAGTTGGTTTGCCATCTGTTTCTGCAGACTTTATTGCGTAGACAAGATGTACGGTATACGCTAACACGCCATGACAGCGGGTCTTCGTGATATGAAACAATGACTACCTTGCATGTCGGTCTAACGTCTTTCCCTCTCGGGTCGTACTTTGCAAAGCAGATATATTGACAGCCTAGTTAGGTTCTGCCTAGATTAGTGCCGGCTATTCGCTTGTCAATGTGTTTCCCCCGAGAGAAAGCGGGAAATGCCGGGGATTAGGCTTTGGCTCATAGGCTTTGTCGTTGTTTGCCCGTGGGAGAAGATGGAGATTTGCGTGATTAGAGCGTTGTTCGCTGTCATGTGGTCGGGATTTGTACCTGTAATTCGTGTTTGGATAGGGTCGACGTGAACCCCTGGGGTGGGGTGGCGGTGGTGGGAGAGAGCCAGGATACGAGTCCACCTGTTATGGATGCAAACCCAATTTGCCTGTGTCTTTCGGAAGAGACACTAAAAGTTGTTTATTCTGTGGACTCATAGAGTGGTAATCTCTTTTTCTAACCCCTCCAGCAGCCGGAGCTGATTCCCGGGCGCGTGTGAGGCGCCGAGCCGTTGCGTGAGGCAGCAATGCCGTAGGAGTCAGACCACCGTAGAGAATTGCATTGGTGGTCATGCTAACGTTTTGTCTGATTATAAGAAAACGTGATCAGCAAAAATTAAGAAAATTTTTCACAGCAAATGCTATCATCTTATTGACATGCTGGCCAATTTTTTTTTAATCACCTATCTCCAGCTCTTTTAAAACGCCCCGACGTGCGATGCCCATCAATTTTTACAAAAATAGCCATGTATTCATGCGCCCACGTGGCCCGTAGCAGAAACATTCCCATAAATCCCTTATTAGCTGAAAACCAGTCACATAATTTAATTATAGGTCGAATTTTTAGACTTGATAAATCATAGATCATGTACACAAGATTTACAGAGCATTGCGAACCAATGAAGCCTGCTTAATGTCCCTTTAAATATACTAATGAGTTTATTTTCAAATTAGTATTCATATAATTGCTTGATTTTAAACCAAACATGGCATAACTTTGTAAGAAAATTGAAAAATGTTCTCATTTAACAGGATTTATGGTAAATTTCAATGTGTCAGGTTTGTCAAATGTTATTGTTTATGTGACTGCTTTCATACTTCTAGTTGATAAGATACAAGGTGAAAGGCTTAATTTCGATACGCCGCCATAAAGGGGTATCATATGACCACATGCCAGTCGCGGCCAGATTTGAAAATGCTGATCTACGCAGTGCTTCCAGTGGGTGTGACATGACCAAAATACAACTATTCTGTCAAATTTTATTACACAATGTTGCTAAATATCACCAGTGACCGTTCTAGTGCAAATGGCTACCTGTTCCGTCACATACTGATGTCATATCCCCTAATTTTCGCAAACTTTCCATTTTGGCATCCGATCTGTACCATGATGTTTGTGATTGCTACTGCTGTCTGCCTTTTCCAAGCAAGCTGTTCACTTTTCCTATCAACCTGTGCATGTAGGAATGATTTTATCTTATGTAAACCACTTCAAGGTTAGGGTTAGCTAGGGATAGGGTTGGCTAGAGATGGGGTTAGCAGGGATGTGGTTAGCTAGAGATGGGGTTAGCTAGATATGGGGTTAGCTAGGGATGTGGTTAGCTAGGGATACGGTTAGCTAGAGATGGGGTTAGCTACGGTTAGGGTTGCAAAGTACTGCACACAACATGACATTGGTATTGATATGTGGTGAATAGACATTTTGAAAAGTCAACAGTTATTGTTGATATTAAAAATTGCTTAGTGTAGATTTTTAGCTAACAACAAGCTCTTTAATGCCATTTTAACATATGAAAAAAATGTATTTATTAACAATGAAATATCATATTAAACATCAAATTGCGCAAAATATCAGCTCGTGCGCTTCAAACGTTATAGTACAAAACTAAAATGTACATTTATTTGACATTTTTTATGTTTAGTTGATCGGTTATAGTACACCTCCTAAGGGAGACTGTTAAACAGTTTAAATAGTAGCGGTGTTTAACCAGTAATGATCTTGTTGATCAGATGGAATCAATAACATATATATATATATATATATATATATATATAATAATATAATATTATCCAGTCTGACACCAACAATTTTCAAAAGTCAAACACACATAACATGGGGCAGTTTAGCAACCGTTTTTATTTATTAAAAAAAATATGAGCCCTCATTATATTATCAGAATTGCTAATTTTTAAAATTATAAGAACTGTGTTATAACAAACTAATAATTTCATCCAAATTACGTGTAATATCCACAATTAAGCTAACAACAACGACCAAACGTAACCATATCAACATTTTAGAACCGTGTTTGTGACCCCGACTTCCGTCTATTTGGAGTCAGACCACTGTAGAGAATTGCATTGGTGGACATGTTAACGTTTTGTCTGATTATAAGAAAACGTGGATATAAAAAATTCTGAAAATTTTTCACAGCAACTGCCGTCATCTCATTGACATACTGACCAATTTGTTTTTCAAAATCACATACCTCCAGCTCTTTTAAAACGCCCCGACTTGCGAAGCCCGCCGATTTTGAAAAAAATAGCCATGTATTCATGCGCCCACGTGGCCCATAGCAGACAAATTCCTATAAATCCCCCCGTCTGTTAAAGTCTCAAAACTGCACCATTTCACAGCCAATAGCTTCTACAAACAAACATGTGAATATGCCTGCTCAATTGCACTTATGTCATATCATTTGAATTGTTTAAATTCACATATCGCAATTTAATACGCCCTACATTCGTGTGAAACAATAAACAGGAAGGTCAACAGTGGTCTGACCCCCGTAGCGGACTCATGCAGGGGTCTGTCTATGCCAGTATGTGGATGGGTGGGTAACAGTTCGGGAATGGAATAAATAAGCACGCAATATAGCTCCCGGCATAACATGAAACATTAATGAATGCGGC